>LPNX010883305.1:3870-21370 GCA_001517045.1 Pseudotsuga menziesii | reverse complement strand
TCCATACCTTCATCCAGTCAAGATTGTTTGCGATGTATAAATGAATTGCATCCCATTCTCGACCAACTGTTTAATGACAATAACCATTAAAATGAAAGAAAGGTGTAAATATCCTAAAAAAAGTATATGCTCTTAATTGAAGCAATTATGACTAGAAAATACGATTAGAATATGAAGGATATAATAAACATCCACTAGCTAATAATTACCTTTCAGCTTCCTCAATCTACCTTTCCCCTTCAGTTGCTCCCCTTCAAATTTGTTATTGGAGTTTGGATCACAAATGCGACATAAATTGATCTTTGATGCTAAGATAGGAAGATATTCACTAACATACAACATGTTTTGGGATACCATATATCCTTCCATCATAGAACCCTCTGCATGTGCTCGTTGTCTCACCAAACCCTTCATAAATTTCAAGTTCCTCTTAACCATCCACATGGACCTTGAGTGCACAGGTCCACACAACTCAATCTCCTCAACTTGGTGTATGAGGTAGTGTTCTTGTGCATTGAAAAATACCAATGGTAGATGCTTCTGCATTTCACACATGAGACGAGGAATTTCTCTCCTCCAATACTTTATATCTTCTTTATAGATTTATTTAGATATCAACCATCTACAAGTGATGTAAACCAATAACGATATTTAACAAAAATAAACATTAAATTACAATATATGTTGAAGTAGTGCACAAAAAAAATATAAATTATTATACAGAGAATTAAAGAAACACTAAGCACATGCAAGTAATTGCTAGTTACCTCATGTTTTTACCAAGATTATATATAACTTGTTTGACATTGTTGTTGAAGTTGTCCAGGAGAGAGAGAGGTAGAACATACTGTATCAATATACAAACCATGCCATTTATTAAACAAAGAGTATACAAACAAGAAAAAAATATATGGACATAACAATAGTAATTACCTTGATGAAGACATGCCAATCATGTGTTTTGACCCCTACAAAATCAACTTTTTTTGTTATGATATTCTTCAAGTTTGCACAAAATTCAGTGGGAAATTTAATTTTCCACATTACTTCTTTGACAACATTGCTTTGTTGCTCCATAAACATCCATGGAATTGAGTTTATATTAACTTGTTCTCCGTTGGTATGAAATTGGATGACGTCTTTCATTGCATGGTTGATTTTTTGAATGTCTTTGAACACTTTCACAACTTTATCTTTCTCCCTCCTTAGCTCTAGTAGTTGCCATAAGGTTTCAGTAACATTCTTTCCAATATGCATTGTATCAAACAAATGAGCAATTTGTAGGTGCTCATAGTAGGGCAACCTGCTGAATTGAATAGGATAACTTTTCATTCCTCATGGAAGCCCATTAATTCCTTCATGATCACGATGGACAACATGAATATTAGTTTATAATTAATAAATTACACCATAAATAAAATATGGCCACTACAGCAAACAACTCACAATAAAAATTAAAATACATAACAATTCATATACGATGATCCATACGTACCATGATGACGATTTATATTGTATTGCATCTTCCAAAGATGAGGTGTCATTCTACGTGGTTTTAATGCAGTCTCTTGCTTCCCATTGAAAATATTTCTTTCAATTGTTCTATACCTCTTATTCTTAGAGAGGAAATGCCTATACTCATCAAACACCTCCTTTCTTAAGCTTTTTGAACAACGAGCTTTTATCTTAGGACCACAAACTAGACATGCAAATTTATCCTTTGTCAGAAGACCTACAATATTTGGATATGGAATATCTATGTCAAATATATTCATATATAAAATATTCTAAATACTCCATATCATTAAATGCAATTAAAGTGGAACTTAAAATTAGAAACCACAAAATGAAGTTAACCCAGGGGCATCGTGTATTGTCCATACAACCATTGCATGGAATTGAAATTTCCTTTGTCATACTGGTCTAGATACATCATACATAGTTATTCCATTCCATAACTTCAGTAGCTCATCTATAAGACGTTTGATGTATACATTCATATCTTTGACTTGGAACTTACCTGATTCATTTGAAGTACATATAAAATATATCATTATGAGAACCATTAAGATATATAAACCATGCAGAAGAGTAAAATAATAGATATATATATGAAATTAAGATACATATTACAACAAATGAGATGCCACAACTACATTATAAATAAAACAGTTTTCGTCAAAAAAACATGGAATAATCATCGACAACATTATGTGCTACCTCTTTATTGACAACCATGGAGGAATGTTATTGTTGATAACAAAAATAGGCCACACCGTGTAAATGGATTTCATCTCTGCAAATGGATTAACACCATTTGCTGCCAAATAAATCCTAAGATTACGTGGTTCTTCTTTAAAGTGAGGCCACTTTTCCTCCATATCTCTAAAAGCAGAACCATCTGCAGGCATTCGGATAACATCATCTTGACTTATGTTCCTGGCATGGTAATCCATAAATTGCGCTATGCTTTTACACCTGAACAATCGTTGGAAACGTGGAATGATGGGAATATAACGAAGAACCTTCTGAGGCACCTTTTTTGTTACTTTATCTGTATGATATCTACTTACATGACATTTCGGACATTCTGTTGCAAATTCATGCTGATTATAATATATAACATGGTCGTCGGGGCATGCATGAATTGCTTCATAATTCATTCCAATCTCTTTCATGATGGAATATAAATCTCGATATATGCTAGGTAAAATATTTGATGGTGGTAACACAAATTCAGCTATCAAGCTACAAAAAATTTAAAAAATGGTTAATGTAATAAATAAATAATATTAACGAAACATGCTTCATCCGTATGATGATCAATAATGAGTTAACAATACAATTATTAGAGGAATACAAATAAAATTTATCACGATCCTATATATGTGATGGATTATTTTACATACCTTAGCATCCATGTGATTGCAATGTTTGAAAGACCATTCATAACCTTCAATTTCATTATCAACAATATAGTAGAGAGAAGATTTGTTTTGGATCCTTCATAAAGGGGTTCATATGCCTTATCGAGAAGAAGTATATTGCGAACATCATCAAAGTCATCATCATTTGCATTATCAACGTCATCGTCATCATCCATTATAACGTTAAATGAATCATGTATCAATGTATTTGTACCATCATCTTCAATTACATTATCAGCATGATCATCTTGTTCAATATGATCATTCACTTGTTCTCCATTAAACATACACGCTCCATGATCCTGGTCCTGAACTTGTTCTGAAAGAACTTCCTCTAGATGATATGATGTAGGGTGTCTTTTCTTTAATATAAATACATGGAAACATCAATAGATATACATTAATATATGAAAAATAAATATTACATACAATTACCCAAAAAATGAATATAATAAACTTTATAATGCTAAACCTACAAATGGATGATATTTGTTCCCCCCCTTAGTGTGTCCATGTTCCCTGCAATGTTTTGTGGCTGTTGAGATCAATATTATTCTCCTCTTAAATCCTCTGCATTGATTACACAGACAATAACATTTTCCATCACCCCTTTGTTTCGTTGCATCCCATAGTCTAGCAAGCAATTGTCGATTGTCTTCATTTGGATCCAGAATATTTAATCAATTTGAAATTTTGTCACAAACTTCATCAATGAATATAACCGATTGTCTTAAAAAATCAAGTTCCATGCATCAACATTTTGTCAAACGGAGAGAATTCGAAGAATAAAAAATTCCTGGCAAACTGTCTATCGATGAAAAACAAAATTTCCCACAACCGCCCGTTGAAGAATAAAACAATTCCTGAAAACGTCCGTCGAGGAACAAATAATTTTTGCAAATCATCCATCGCTTCTACAACAAACATGTCAAAATGTTTAAAACAATTTATATTTATAATGGACATGCATCGGATATTCGACACCTTGAAAATAGTTACCGTTGAAAATATGGGACCATAAATTTAAGATCATGTAAACCTTACATATATATTTTTTTTAAAACTATACATCCCGTCGGAGATCCGACACTAAGGGGTCAGATAAATGACACTATTGGTTTCACATATCGTTGGTTATATGACACCCTACTTTCATATATCTAACACCCTACCGTCGGAGATCCGGCACTGAAGGGTCAGATTTCCAACACTCTAGGGGTCGGATATCTGATGCCAATGTATCGGATATTCGACAGAGCTATAAATATTTTTTCATCAGAATTATTTTCAGTGATTGATGTCCGACACATCCATGCAAAATGTTGGATGACGTCAGATTCTGACGTCGAATTTCAGGTTCAAATCCTGTTGTGTTTTCTTTCCCTCTATACAACATGCCAACTAGTAATCACCACCCCATTCAATATCTTTCGAGGAAACCATTGCGTATATGTGTCTTGCATAATATGATTGTAGGTATATGATAAAATATTTTTTGGGTGATGCAAGGCCATTAATGTGAGTTTCAAGACTACGTAAATAAACAAAAAAATGTTAAGGAAATGCATCATATGAGGTTGTACAAGGTCTGAGACATGATCAAAATATATATAAATATATGATTGGTCTTCTTCTAATGGATTTAAGTCAACAATTGCACACTGATCAAGTGGAAGTGATATGTGATCCCATCCATCACCCCAATCCAATTATTCACACCCATCCCAGTCACCATCACAACAAGGCAGGAAAAAACAAGTGAGTTTTCTGGTCCAAATTTCAAATACTGGGTTATCAAAGCTTCAAACCGAATGAAAGCCATGAGTCCCAGAAATAGTCTTGCATTCTCATGCATGTGAACGATCTATGTAAACCACCTCCAAAAATAATATCTCCACTTGTCTCTTTCTTGTGGATTCTACTCACATTGATGATTCCTCTCCCATTACTGATGTGCACCACCGGACTATAGATTGAGCATCTAAAATAGTAGATACTATAGATAATTTCAATTCCTCTCTTTGTAGGGATGTTTTGACACATGCTTCGGCTCCATCATGCTCTCCTTTACAATTCCCAGTCTCAAAATAGTTCCATCTCTGCATATTCTAAACTTCTCATCCTGCCATCGTGCCAAGTGGACATGTTGAACATATTGATGTGTCTTTTCAATAAATTCCTTGACAAAGTCACTAACTTGTACCTGTTGACACAAAATGATATCAATATAATTTTTTTTTGTAAGTAAGGAATGAAATGTAACTGTTCAAACATAAATTTATAGATAAATGCATACCTAATATGTCACCAATATTATTTTTTTGTTTTCTTTCCCTAGGATATTTCATAGTTGATATATTTGAAACTTTTCATGTCTATAACCATATTCCCAAATTCATTGTCTCCACTCTCGTGCATACATTGGCTCAATAATGCCATTCCAGCATAGCTAGAGGAATTTCCATCCAAACAAGATTTTTCATAGTATGTTTTCCCCTCAAGCCTATTGCACATGATGCTAGAATGAATTCTCTTGATTAAGTCGGTGGTATTGTCAAGGATAAATATTGCACATGGTTAGTATGCAACACATGACGAATGTACAAAAAATTTTCATAGTAATATTCATATTCTACATGGTATCTACAACAACAAGTGTTACGAAAATTATTTATTCTAACATACCAAGGCTTACATTTCTCAAAACATCTTCGCCCCAAATTCAATTGTCTATGTTCATTCCTAAATTTCTTGTATAGTTTTGTTTGTTTTATATCAAGAAGATGCTTAATATGTGGTTCACGATCCTTTGAACCCCTTCTCAGTTTTAGTACATCCTTCCGGTTTGAAGAAGTCCTTTTGTGATCATGCCAAAACTATGCACTATTCCCTTTACTGCATCAACTAGCTTCATGTCACGACATGGCAACCAAACAATAAAGGCCCAAACATTTGTCTGATTAGTTGTGTCAAGATGTAATTTTATAATAGAATACCTACGGAGGGTTTTTACATTCAAATTAACTAGTTTGGATGTAGGCTTGAGAAAATGAAGGACCCTGGTGTTCTTATTTACAATTGCTTGTGACAACACATGACGAGCCACATTGCGGTCCTTTGAATGTGTGTTCTTACCAATTTTACCAAAGGAATCTACTAAGATTTTAGCTATATGAAAAATTGGTCCAGAATTCTTTATCATGTTTATCCCTAACGATTTCCTAACCATATTCATTCCCCTAGATTTTAACAATGATAAAAATAATCTACATTTATCTCCATCACATTTAGAAACAAAATATTTATTTAGTATCCGTTGAGTTTGATAAGAAATACTACGTTTAGATAATGTACCTTCAATGGAATTCAGGAGTCTTTCATCAACTTGTATATGCTTTGGATTTCTTCGACGTGTGCTTTCTAATGGAGGTAAGGGGGTTGGAATTCTATCATCTAGCGCATCAACAATACGCTCTGGTGTTTTAGTAGGATCTTTTTGTTGTTCATTCTCTTCCCGGTAGTCGGATGGTGGAAGTCCAACATACTCATCGATGGTCCAAATAACATTTTCTTCTTCAATAGTAGGCTCCATACCCAACACCTCTTCATGAGCTTCATCTTGAGATGGTAACTTATCACTTTGACTTGAAGTGGGAATTAAAACATCCCGTAATGAGTACCTACATTTTTCTTCTTGAATACTTCCATGGGGTGCTTGTTCAACAACTATTGTGTAAATTGAAGGTCCCTCTAGTGAATGCTTCCTTTTTTCTTGTGGTTGATTAATAGGATGAACCGTGGTATCCTCTATAATTGGATTTCAATTATTTTCCAAAGAAAGCCTCCGATTCATCATGTATATTCTTTTATTTTCTTTCTCTTCTTCCTTGCTGATTTTCTTCCTCTATTACGTACATTCCCCATCACCGCAATGATCAATTCAATGTATTTTGCTTTTGCTACTCCTCAATTACAAGATTTCAAACCTTTAACTTGCTTTATAACTATATATCCTTCAATGTGCTTCAATATTCCTTCTCAATTGTTTATATTTCCCATCAAAACAATGATGAATGAGAAAATTTACCTTTGTTCCTTTTGAATAATAAGCAAATGAAAGTTAAATCATAAATTGTTCCTCAAGCTGCTTCTCTTGTACAATTGTGTATATCCACCATCACCATGAAATGGTATTGAAGCTTGATATATGATCCTGTGTGCTCCTCAACCATGAAATATGTCCTCAATGTTGCACCTTCATAACAAAAAGAATGATGGAGAATGTGTATTGTGAATATTTCCAAAGGCAAGTTTGTGCTCTGTTGAAAAAAAATTCGCGATAATCGGTTTTTGGTAAAGACAGAGTAAAGTTGGTCTCGAATAAAAACAATCCACTGTTTATACATTCCTAAAACGCACACACGTTATATAGAGTTAAAACATGTATGTGATTTCTAGAAGTAAAACACGCATGTGATAGTTTTAAGAAAAATTAATAGGTTAGGTGCACGGCTAAGGAAACAAATAAAATCATAAGAAAACAAATGTTTCCTATGTTTAGAAACAAAGAAAATGTTTTTAGTGTTCCCTTATTTTCATGCATATAAACGTTTCTCTCTATACCCCCAATAATCCCTAGATACCCCCTATCTCTTTCTAAATATACCTCCCTCATTCTCTCTACATCCCTCCCTATATGTTTCTTTCTCTCCCTTACTCCATCCATGTCCATACCACCCCACTCTCCACCTTCTCTTTATCTTCGCCATTATCCGTCCCTATAAAACTCTCTCCCTTGTTCTCCCTTAGTCAATAACCCTATGTGCTTTTATCTCTCCCCCCTTCCCTCTCTCTCTTACCTTGTATCCCTCCCTCCATCCCTCCCTCTCTCACTATCTATCCCCTTCTCGGGGTTGTATCTCTCTCTCGTTGCTCCCATAGTTGATGATGTCGTTGTCAGTAGAATACCATTTTAGTTCATGGGGATTGTTGAAATATTGTAACTTGGAATAATATTCTAAATATATTTTATTGATATAACCCAAGGGAGATGTCTTATTCCTCTGTAGGGATGTTACTATTATATTTGGTCATCATAGAGTCATGAGGTATAACCTTCATTGTAAGTCGAGTCATTAGTACCCACACATATGATCTCTTAAGGGTATCCTCAACCTTTAAGTTGGGATATGGCCATGATTAGGATATTTTTAGCATTAGATATAGAGGTTAAGGTGTTAATCATGGTTGAAACATAAACCTTTAATTTTATGTTGTAAACCAACTTTTAGGGGTCAAGGTCCATGAACAACACCTTGAATCACCATAAACAACCTCTCATGTTGATAGTTTTGTTTTGAATGGGGATATGGGAACCATTAGGGTTTTCTAAGTAATATGTATGTGTCTTGGGACCTTAGACATAATAAGGAAGGAAACCTAGGCCTTAGCCCCTAGAAGATGATTCTATCCATCTAGAGCTAAGAATGAGGTGTTGAACAACCTCAATAGATCCTTCCATGGTTTCATTTATCTTGAAATGAGGATACTAGTTCCATTATAACATTTTTAGCACTAAGTATAGATATTAGCACTACAAAAATTTACCCCAAAATTCGACACGTTGCATGTCTGAAATTCGACACTTATCTTTCGCCTTTTTGACACATACACCTTTTTTTCGCCATCGGTGGTGTAACTTCGGATCTTCGACATGCGACTAATGTGGGTCGAATATCTGATAGACCATTGTGTCACATATTCGACCGTATTTCATTCCAAAGTGTCAATCAAAATTGCATAAAGCTTCAGAAATCCGACGGACATAATGGCGATGCCGTCGGTATTTTTAACCAGCAAGTGTCGGCTAACCGACGCCATCCGACACTGGAAGAGTCGGCCTTTCGACGTGGACCGACACTAGAACTGTCGGTCGTCCGACTTGTGGAAGCGTCAGAGTGTCAGAAGCACGTCGAAAAATCGATGCCTATTGATGGATTTAAAAAAAAATCCAAAGATTAACTAATGAACATTAGAAAGACATATTTAACTAATTAAGACAATTGTTGAAATTCAGGGTTAGGTTAGGATTTGATATAAGATAATTAAAATTTTATACTTTAATGCATAACACAAAACTAAAAAAGAGCTAGATACAGAACAATACTATTGTAAAAAATTCAAAACATAATTTTTGTCTCTTTCAACTTTGACACTCCAATGGTCTAGTATGTTGAAGTTGGTCCTTGAGATACAATTTTTCAATTGTAATGTACATAAACTAAACAATAAGAATATAAATAGTATCATGTAAAACAAACTAACAACTAAATAACAATGATAATGAACTATAACAATGTTGGTTTAGATCTAGTTTGGATCTTCCTTATACTCAGATACTTTTAGGGTAACATATTGTCATTGAAAGAACAAGTCACCAAAGGATCAGATGGCATACCTTGTGAGAGAGATAAAAGATAGATTGTAGTAGGTTAAAGGTTAGGCTGCAATAAATGGCAGGCCTTTAGGATAGTCCTAAATCAAGCAAGATAGATTCTCCTTCAAATGAACAAAGGCATCTGGCATCCTTAATCCATACACATAGAGACACTCTTTAATGGACTCAACTTGTTTCAATAGGCAAGACAAAGGTAAGGTAGACTTAGCAGTTTAAATAAGGTTGCAATCCCCTTCCATATAGTCCACAGAAGGTCACGAAAAATAGTCCAACAAGATCACAATTTATTTTAGCGGTCCATAAGGAGATCACACCCATCCTTAGAAATCCAAAAATAAGTCACTCCCATCCTTTATAATGGAATTAGGTTCATGAATAAATTCAGTGAACAACAACAAGGTGACAGCCTAATCAAATGAGCATCAACAGAGTCACGGACTACCCTAATGAGTAGGGGCAAGGTCAAGGGTCAAAATTGGGAAGCCAACAAGGTCATGACTAGAAGTAAGAAGGTACTATTCAACCCTAATTTTCCACAAGGAGGTTATGACCTGCTCAAAAGCAACAACAGGAAGGTTGACCCAAAGAGGTGTTATCCAAATATCTATAACTTGGGTATAAAAAAATCTGTAACTTGGGTATAAAAAAGGGAACCAACTGCAAGGAGATCTATACACTCCATAGATTTCACTATGAACACTATGGGAAGGTCTAGAGGCAATTGGGACAAGAACACTATTAACCAAGTCAAATATCATTAGTTATAAAGTCCCCCTTTTGTGTGAGAGAAAAGATACATCATATCCCTTATCAAAAGATCATCAGAGCCCCAATTTGTTTTCAAACTCTAACTTGGGTATAAAAATGGGACCCAAATACAATCATCTCTGTACACTCCAATCAAAGGAAGATCAGTAACTTAGGAAGGTCTATAGGTGGTTTGAACAGGAACACTATGACCAAATCAAATATCATTAGGTATAAAGTCCCCCTTCTGTGTGTGAGAAAAAGAACCATCATATAAAACATACAAAGATACCCAGAGCCCCAATTTGTTTTCAAATTGTAACTTGGGTATAAAAAGGGACCCAAATCCAAGGAGCTCTGCACACTCGATTGTGTTCAAGACCCCAAAGCACCAATTTGTTTTCAAACTGTAACTTGGGTATAAAAAAGGGACCCAAATGCAAGGATCTTTGTACACTCTAACCAAAAGAACCCTATGCCAAGATTCATTTCACACCAGGAATAAAGAAGTAGTTTTCAAACTGTAGCTTAGTGTTCAGAATGAAGATGGCCTTCAAGCTACATCTTAGTGGTTAGAGCAATGTTCCTATGAACGTTATGAGCATGTCTACAGGCGGTTGGGACAGGAACACTATGACCAAGTCAAATATTATTAGGTATAAATCCCCCCCTTCTATGTGTGAGAGATAAGAACCATCATATCTAGCATCCAATGATCCCCAGAACCCCAGTTTGTTTTCAAATTTTGACTTGGGTATAAAAAAGGGACCCGAACGCAAGGTGCTCTGTACACTCAATAGTGTTGACTATGAACACTATGGGTAGGTCTACATGCAGTTGGGACAATAACACTATGAACAAGAAAAATATCATTAGGAATAAAGTCCTCCTTCCTTGTAAGATATAAAAGAACTATCATATCCAACATCCAAAGATCCCCACGACCCCAAATTGTTCTCGAACTGTAACTTTGGTATAAAAAAGGGACCCAAATGCAAGGACCTATGTACACTCCAATCAAAAGAACATCCAATAGAAAAAGGCATCTATCTCCTTGGATATGGTTTAATGGTTGGGACAAGACCACCGTGCAAAGAGTCCACAGTGTAAACCCTTGGTTTTCTTAGTGGTTAGAACAACGATAGTTAAGTTGCTTCTTAGTGATTAAAACACGACAACATCTTACAGATAGCTGTAGAGACTAGTAATAACATTGGCAGATGCAAAGGAAGTTGGGATAGGAACACTATGCCCAGATTCAAATCTCATCACCTATAAAGAAGTTTTTTTTAAGCTATAGCTTAGTGCTAAGAACGAAATATTGGATTAAAAAAACTAATGTTATACCCTCCAGCACTTCACTTTGTAGCAGCACTTTACCCTACAGCACTTCACTTTGTAGAAGCACTTCACCTTCAAAGAGACCCAAAATCCAGATTTTGGATTTGTTTCCTTTTCAAGAAAATAGAAAGCATTAAATATATTTGTTTCCTACACGAAGAGAAGATAATGTTTTCATGTGTTAGCCTGGATGTATAAGTAAGACTAAAAACTTTACCTTATTAGCTCATAAATAGAACAAACTGAAAGCATGTAAATAGTTTCGCTTCACACAACCAACCAAGTTTTAAAGGAAGTAATAACCACAAGAGAGCATCATTCAAAATACATGATGACATAAGACTTCAAAAAAATATGTTGATGTAAAAATAGTAACTTAGTCACATAAGTCTTACAATGTTACTAAGTCTCACAATAAACTACCTATGTACTTGTAAAAGAAAAACCAAATCCTATATTTTGAAGACCAAGGTGACCAACTTGACATGCTAGAGACAACAGATAAGCTTATCTGACCAGAGTATAACCAAAGGCATTTAACCAGCAAAATTGAATAATTTTCTTTTAATGAATGTATTGTTATGTTCACGTTGCCCTCTAATCGCACTTACTGTTTAAGTTGTAGGGAAGGGTTTCAGGATTCATGCAATTACTCTTAACTTTGTGGATATCTCTCTATTGTAGAGTACACCCTCTCTAGAAGTTTGATCTCTTCCCTATTCATTGTAGATATCGAGTATATGTTTTTACAAACACTTTGCATACACTGGGCTATAACGGACTGTAAGTAATTTGGTCTGTGACTTTGACAAATAGTTGTAGTTGCACTGAGAGAAGTGAGGTGTTCTCAGCCCAGTATTGAAGTATTTCTTTGGGAATTAATGTCTTGAATTACATATCCAAATTATCGTCCCTTAAGGTATACTGTTGAGACTTAGTTGAGATTAAGAAATCCCCCCTATTGTTGAATTTTTCTCCAAATGCTAAAGAGAGTTGTTGTTGAGGTGACAGTGGGAACACTTCTGGAGTTTCCCTAAGCTAAGCCCTAGTGAATACCTTGTACTTCAGGGGTGCTAGTTTGTGTGGAAATAGTAATTTCCTTACTATCATTGCACACAAAGGTAAACCCAAGATATCTTTTATAAGTTCCCTTCAAACTAAGAGATCGATTAGCTCAGGCATAAGTAGTTTTAGCTCAGGCATAAGTAGTTTTTAGATGTGCCACTAAGACTCTTATCACAAGGGTATGAATATTTAAGTAGGAGAAAAGGAATAAAAGTAAAACTATTACACTTCGTCCACACAAAATGCATAGAAACATAGGATGCCATGCAACAAGGTAACATTTAAAGCACATTCACAAAGGTATGATATTTTTCAGCTCAACTCCTAGATTGATGTTAATGCTCCTACTACCAAGCCCTCATGCTCCTAGTTCTTAGCACTCCTCCATAAAATAGACCCACACACATATTGTGCCAAGGGCCCATCCTTCCTAAGAGGTGAACCTCTAGCACATATCCCAAGGACAAGCATCCACCTATAGTAATCTCCCAAATTCTAATCAACCAAAAGAATATAAGATAAAATATGGATCTAGGGTTTCACAATGCAACCCAATGATAGTAAAAAAGGGTATGAACAATCCCTATTTCAGCATGTTGGGCACCCTTGTGCACTTATCCACCACCAAACAAGCATACCTCTAAATCTCGTCCAAATTGTACTTTTAAAGGAATTTCTAGGCATGAATAGATCTATGAAAAGCGATGAACAACGACAAAAACAAGCTTTCCACATAATGGATTTCCATTGAAGTGCATAACCCTAGGAAAATACATACAAGAGCAGATGACAATTGAGTTATAGTTACAACTTACAAATGGTCAATGAAATTCAATTAATGCTAATTATTGTCAAATAGGACAGACATTGTATTATTTTTTAATTTAATAGTATATGTGCCTGTCAAGGTTTACTAGGTATTCATTGTCAAGTGTTATTCCTTTTTTCCTCTTTCTCATAATGGAGTGATGGTTTGTTGTAGTTTCTCTTTTCCATCATGGCCTTGTAATTTGTTGTAAAATCTCATAACCTCTAAATGTCTCTGGTGATCATAAATCTAGACATTTTTTAATTTAATCAAGTTTGTTTGATCAAACCAAGGTCTGTTGAAACTCAACACATTCCGCTTACATGGTCTCAATGCTTTCGATTAAAATCCTAACCAATTCAAATACCATACTTTTTTACTCCAACAAATTCTCATTTTGTTTTGACCACTTGGGAGCTATGGAACATTATGAAGGAACCATATAAAAAATTTAATCTACAGAGAATTTTGGAGTTGTGCATAGGATTCTATAATTGTATAAATGTTTTCATGAATCCAAATTTCTTCTTTTTCCTAAAAAATCACTAATACTAATATTCCTTAAAGAGATGTGCCCTAAGAGATGCGCCCTAAGAGACTGTGCCAATAATAGTTGGTATCTCCTTCAATAAATGTGCCAACAATACCTTGAGAAGGTAACCACATACCGAGAAAAGGAATGGTAGGTAAAGCTATTTCTCCAATGCAAAAACTCTAAATAATGATACCCTAGGAATAGTACAAACATGCTAAAAACAGCCTCAAAACCTAGGGCACTCTAGGAAAGTGTGCACATGTGGTCTCAAGAAAAAATAAATGGCAATTTTTATCATTTGTTTCTAAAAATGCACATGTATTACTTCATAGAATAAATAACTACATCATGAAACAGAAAACGTAATCACCCAAAAAACAAGGGTTCGAGGAAAATCCCAGCCTACAAAATCAAAAAATGCAAACGTATGAGCTTCTGCACCAAGAGAGAGGAACCCAACAACACAATGGAAAAATGCTGAATTTGACTTTAACAAGCAAGCCAACTCTTTCTTAAAACTCCTCAATTCCCATAGGATCCTGTAAGCTAAAGGGTAGGGAGTAATTTGTGGTTTATCATAATTTTTGCATTGGATATTTTTCCCCAAAACTATGTCATTAAATTTGAACATGAACATGAACGAGGTGACTTTCAACCATATTTGGTAGTTTTTACCCTCCACATCCAAATTTCCTTGCTTTTAGCTATCATAACAAAGTGGTATGTCACCTTCCAAAGGAGGTGCCTATAGCATATATCAAAGTTTGACCACTATAATCTTTGCAAGTTCCATATTTGATATTGAATGCAATCTGCTAAAATTCATGCATGTTCCAAATTTAATATTGGCACATGCCAAGATGAAAAATCAAGAAATATAATGGAAACCACCACACAAGATTTAAAATTTAGAAATTGTAAGTGACTAAGATGTCTAAATGTATTGAACTTGATAATAAAAATAACTGCAAGCACGTCTATAAAAATAACTGCAAGCAACATGGAGGATTTTGAGGTTCTCATGCATCCCACAAGAGGTGTTATCCCAATGTGATACCACCATTATCCCATAACCTAAAATGTAATGGAATTTTTTTTAAGGTTATTGAAAGTAAATTTTTGCGGAATCCAACATTCCACCTCAAAACATAGGAGCAAAGAAATCATGGAGTGTAGTTTCTAAGTTAAGTTGGTTCAAGAAGTAGAGTTTAAATGAACGTTTTTGTTAGTTTGTGAGAGTGGGTATTATTGGGATTGAACCTAACACCCAAGAATGTACACAGGTCTACAATGAAAAATATTTCACGTCGATGCATCAGATCAATATCTAGAACAATGTTGCAAATATCTCCAATTTCTCCCTATATTTCCAAAACTTTATTGAGATTTAAACTTTTCTATTGTTCTTGATGTTTTTGGTATTTTCTGTGTTTTTCAGTTCCAAAATTATGCTCGCTGATATTTTCTGAGTTTTTTAGGTCCAAGTTTATGCCTACTAATATTTTCCTCGACATTTTCCCTAATATTTCCAATATGTGTATATCCGGGCCGTCAGTGATATATCCCAAGATGAAAATTGCAACATTGATCTGGAAAAATATTTGTAGCTAGGGATGCAATTTGGTAAGGGTGGTTGAAAATTGAAAAATGGGTTTGAAGCCATTTTGGAAAGCATTTATCTTTCAAGAGAAACTAGAGAAAAGAATACAAATATGTGGAGAGGTGCACAATGTGAAATACTAAAGCCCTATGACCTTCTTTCTCACCAGGAATGTGTTTTGAGTGCCTCTGTGCACTTCATAAACACTTGTCAGGTTGTTTCAATAGATAGATTTTTCAAAGCTGAATTTTCTTGGTTTGGAACAACTCCAAACTTTTTGGTTTAATGATGAACCTAACAATGTAGAAATGTCAAGGATGTCAAAAGACCCCTTCCTAACTTGTAGAACGTTTACATAATCTATATTCTTTCCTCTAGTGATTGTTTTTCACCCCTATGTATGGTAATCATCATCAACAACTAAATGTATGTGTGTGCACATGCATAAATACCCAATACATAGCTCAATCAAACAAAAGAAAACATATTTATACCTTGATTTCTGGATCTTCACACTGTCTTATTATGCTTTACCTTTCAAAACATCATTCAACATACTTCATTTTTTGTCATGTTGCAATAGTTTCATGTTAGGACCCATCAAATATATTTATGTTTGTTTATGAAAATAACAAAAACAATCTAAATAAATACAACTCTATTACAATTTAAATTACAATACTATTCAACTATTCAAGTAAATTAATTGTTAAGAATATATCACCTGTTAAAACATGGTTAACCAAAAATACTATGTATATAAGGCCATCGATCTAATCAAAACTCCATTTCTTGCCTCTTAACTATGGAAATGTTTCTCAATGCTATCTGTAACAAGTTCCAGTGGAGGAGTCAAATAGAAATAGTGAAAATTACATAGTAAAAATATAGAAATAGATGTTTTTTAATGTATTCTTCCTTACCATTCATTGAGCTCCTCTCTATTTCGAGAATAATTTAATATTCTCTACTAAACAGGACCAGCCACGTGAAGGTGGAAGCTCTTATGGCCCCTCCCCCCCCTCACATCACTCAACTCCCCAAACCCAATGCCTATACTTGCAAATAACAATTAATTTCACTATTTCACAAAGTAAATAACAATGCATCTACAATGCAAATTATTTCACTCAATAGTTGAAAGATGCTTTCATTAAATCATTCTTTAAAACATTCATTAGACCATTCAATCATTCAATAGCTGAAAAAACCATTCATTAAAACATTAATTTAGTCAATGGCAGAAAGAAAAAAAACAGTAAACAATTGAGTAAAGCATCCATTCATAAAAGACTGATATCGTGCTATGCTTTCAAAAATATATTTCAAATTTACAAAAAGTTTTAGACTAATGGATTTATAAAAGGCATGTGTGGATATTCTGTGGCCTTGGAGTCCTGTGTTTCCAAAATTTTCCATTCACCCCATTGCAATGTCAGACCGTTCTTTGAGAGCCTGCCTACCTCCTTATTTCGCTCCCTGTAAACATGAGTGAAAGAGATTGATTCAAACAATGAGAGAGAATGGGTTGTCTCTTCAAATAATGCATCTATAGAAGTAGTTCTAAATTTCTGTATCTTATTCATCAATTTTATAACCACCATTGAGTCACCATACTTGTAACTGTCTGCAATTTCTTTCATTAGCAAAAGAGAGAAGTAATTTCAATGTCATGAGTTCTCCATAGCTGTTGGTTCCAGTTCCCAGGCCCAAAGAAATTTGAAAAAAATGACTTTGATTTAGATATAAGCATGTACCTCCTGAGTTTGTGCATCGAATTCTTGTTTTCTTCCATTCAATTTCTAGACCTCTAGAGTGGTCGATGGCACTTTGCGTTGTGAAAGATTATTGCAGAAGAAGTGATGTTAAACTAGTTTCAACTTCCAGCTCTGGATCCATTGTTTCTTCTGGAAGGATGACTTCTGGTGATAGAACCTCCATCGTCCTTTTTAGGGCAAGATTTTTCCAGGTGCTTTCCAGACCCCTGTAGTTTAGGGAGACAAATTTCATTTAGGCACCC
>LPNX010883285.1:20962-32199 GCA_001517045.1 Pseudotsuga menziesii | reverse complement strand
TAAATAATTTATTTATATTTTTTTACCAGTTAGAAAAGTATTTACATGCGATTTTGTTTTTATAGGTGTAAATTAACCCTTTCTTAATTTGAGTTTGTTACTTAATTTCTTTTTAACTTATGGATTTTTGTTAATTAGTGAATCAAAGTTGGCTTCAATGGACATTAAAGTTAAATTATCAATCCATAATTTTTATGAGTTAGAAACTACTTACTCGTCAATTTCTCCTTATTAGTGTACATTATCCCCTTGTAACAGGCACTTCCATCATAACCAGGCATCTAGCCCCCTGAGCATAAAAAAAAAAAATGCATTTAAAGTAAAAACATATGCAGTTGCATAATGCAATAATATACATCATAATCAAATCTCATTCAAGCATTCAATATGTTCATAATAATTTTTAAAACAATTACATTGCAGAGATTAAAAATACAAATACAAGAGAGCACTTATCTTGCAAATGAGATGCCCCGAGCAATTAGCTATGTTGTTGCAACATTCCACCCAACCATAGGCTAGTTGTGCTCATCAATCTCTCAGCACAATAGCCACCCCTGAGCTCAACATGATTTTCATAAGAACAACAAAGTCACACATAGCCAAAAACACAACAAGGTTCAGCCAAGCCAATATATAGTTGGGTTTATCAGGCTGCTAAGGAAGTAGAAATGAAGAATTGCTAAGTTAGTGTGCTCAACCAAAGAACTATGGACACCTCTACAATATCTATATAGCTTGGCCTCCATAATACCTACACACCCACTGCAAGGAAGTATTCTCTTCACTGTTACCCGGTCCTTCAGGCCATAGCTTCCCTTCCAATGTTCTCTCAAGTGTGCATAGAATATTAGCCAGCCCCTCTTGATATTTTTATGAGATTCCTCTCTTCACTAGGTTTATCAAGCCAATTCGGGGCCTCTTCCAATCCTAACAGTTCACACAAAAATAATTATTTACAAAACAACAACACACAAGTGCTCGATAAACTATAATTGATGGAAAGACATTTACAACAAAAGTATTTAAAGTAACTGATGTGAGAGTCAATAAATCTACTTTAAGATCCATGTTAACCACTATGCCTATTTGTCCTGATGGATCTGAAGCTATTGCAACAAAATCACCATGCGAGAAGACCCTGTCAAGCACCTCAATGTCACTGATTTTCTCAAAAGTCACTGAAAGATCTGTCCAAACAATCCGTGCAGAATTGTCTGGAGTAGACTCATCCCCGTGCTTATTCTCTTTCTCTTTCTCTTTATCATTCTTATCTTTATCTTCATCTTCATCTTCATCTTCACTTACACTTTCCTCTTCATCTTCACTTTCACTTTCACTGTAACTACTGGTGGTGTAGTTAGAATCTGAACCATCTTCATCTTCACTGTAACTACTGGTGCTATTAGAATCTTCACTGCAACCACCTGTCACTTTCATGACCATCCCAATAAAACCTTTGGTTTCTCTACATTGCACTATATCTTTTTTGTAAAGGGGCTTATCGCATTGCATTGTTTGCACTGTTTGAAAATTTCCGGCTTTTTCTTCCAAACAGCCTGAAACATCATTAAACTCCAAAATTATTACATTCGATGCATAGGAATCAGTACTCTCGTTACTAGCAAAGATATCTGTGGATTTGGATGCGTCCAAATATATGTCCTCCATTGATAGCAACCACCAGGCTTCCGGCAATTATTTGTTGTGAAACCTATCAATCACAAAATAGTATATTTCCTTGGGCAAAACTGATAACATCACCGAATTTAAGGTTATTTACTAACGTGCTATCAATTAATGGTAAACTATAGTTAATGGCAAGACATTTACAACTAAAGTATTTTTCTAATTGATTTGACGATCTTGTGGCTGAAATTCTTTATTTTACCATTAAAACTACACGGTTTTTCGTATGAAACTGAATGTTGATATTGTGATGTGTTTGATAAAGCAAACAATATGAAGTTAACTAAAAACTTACCTATAAATTGGCCCCGAATCTGATGAAAAAGTTAAGAAATGAAGGATTCCAATTTGTCGATTCGTACATTCAAAGCGTCTTCTTCCTATAAATGCGACTTTCTTTGGTGGGTTAGCATTTGATCTAATTCAAACGGATATATATATGTATATATATAAAGGTTTTGTTATATTTAAATGTTTTCGGTTAGAAACGGTGGTGAATTAAATTAAGGGGAGTGAGTTGTTTTATGTTTTCGGATAACACCAACCTCAAAAATTAAGGGGTAAAGTGGTTTATAGTAAAGTGAAATGTCATACTTCAAAGTCAGAAGTTAAATTAGAACCAATGTTAAAATTTTATTTTTAATTTAATTTGATTTTGAAGTATGATTTAACTGATTTTTAAGTATGGTTATGAAGACAAGTTAAATAATTTATTTATATTTTTTACCATTTAGAAAAGTATTTACATGTTATTTTTTTCTTATAGGTGTATATTAACCCTTTATTAATTTGAGTTTGTTATTTAATTTCTATTTAATTTATGGTTTTTGTTAAATAGTGGATCAAAGTTGGTTTCAATGGACATTGAAGTTAAATTATCAATCCATAATTTTTATGAGTTAGAAAACTACTTACTCGTCATTTTCTCCTTATAAGTGTACATTATCCCCGTGTCACGGGCTCTGCCATCATAACCAGGCATCTAGCACCGTGAACATAAACAGAAAATGCATTGAAAGTAAAAACATATCCATATGCATAATGCAATAATATACATCATAAGAAAATCTCATTCAAGCATTCAATATGCTCACAATAATTTTTAAAACAATTACATTGCAGAGATTAAAAATACAAATACAAGAGAGCACTTGTCTTGCAAAGGAGATGCCCCGAGAAATTAGCTATGTCGTTGCAACGTTCCACCCAACCATAGTCCAATTGTGCTCATCAATCTCTCAGCACAATTTCCACCCCTGAGTCGGGCATGATTTGCATAAGAACAACAACGTCACACATATCCAAAAAACACACCAAGGTTCAGCCAAGCCAATATATAGTTGGGTTTATCAGGCTGCTAAGGCAGTGGAAATGAAGAATTGCTAAGTTAGTGTGCTCAACCAAAGAGCTATGGACACCTCTACAAGATCTATATAGCTTGGCCTCCAAAATACCTACACACCCAACACAAGGAAGTATTCTCTTCACTGTTACATGGTCCCTCAGGCCATAGCTTCCCTTCCAGTGTTCTCTCAAGTGTGCATAGAAGATTAGCCAGCCCCTCTTGATATTTTTATGAGATTCCTCTCTTCACTAGGTTTATCAAGCCGATTTGGGGCCTCTTCCACTCCTAACAGTTCACACCATAACAATGATTCACAAAAAAACAACACACAAGTGCTCAGTATGAAGAAAAATGTTTTGGCAACCAAAAATGAAATGGTAGATGGGAAAATCAACCCTGGGAGAGCAAATTCAATTTCAGAAAACGTTTATGGCCTTTTGAAAGAGGAAAGAAGTTGCAAAGAAGAACGTAATGTAGAATTGTATATTTTATATAATGTAGAAGATGTATTACATAATAGGACCCCGGTAATTTATACCGTGAATGGGGAAGAGAGGTGACTTGTCAAGTCACCTCTTAGTTTATTTACATTAATTAACCTAGCTTAATAATTAAATTTTGCTTTTGTTACATTGCCTTCCCCTTAAGGAAGCTTTGGCCGCAAAACTTATTTGACGACAATGACTACGTGAACTGTCACAACGTATATTATGTGGATATCTGTATCAGTTGTTATTGGTAGGTTTTGTCCTTCATTCTATTTCGATTATGGGTTCAATTTTTCTGTTGTTGGGAGTGCCATAGGTAATTCTTGAAACACCTTGCTATGTTTTCAAATTAGCTCTTGTGTCTCTGGTTTTTGTCCATATCTCCTTCACTTGTTAGAATCTCCATTTCTTGACATTGAGGTATGTACGTTGGTGTATCTTTCCAATGTAGATTTTCCATCTGATGTGATGTAACCAGTTGTGTTGGAGGTGGTTGGTACCCATATAATTTGTGTGTTTTCCCAAACTCATGGAATTCAATAAAATGTTCTTGGTGATTTGTAGAGTATGTACCCAAGGTTTGTAACCATTGTATTCCTAATACTACATCGATTCCTCCCAGAGGTACCGCAAGGAAATATGACTCTAAGTTATATTCTTGCATTTGTAACTTAACCTTGTGACAGTTCCCCACATTGTCAATCTTCTTGCCATCTGCTACCATAAACTTCATGTTAGGTATTGTATGAATAAATAGGTTAAATACTTTAGCAAGGTTGACATTAACGAAGTTATGGGTGTTTCCAGAGTCAATGAGAACTATGACGTTATTAATTTTTATATGCCCTTTAGTCTTCAATGTTTGCAGTTGGGCGATTCTAGTAATAACATCTAATGAGATTTGTGGGGAGTCGTCCTTGATTCCTAGGTGGTAGTTGTGTTGGCTATTCACATCGTTCTCCATTGGTTCATTAACTTCTAGCTCTGCTTCACAAGCATATAATTTCTTATGTAAGCATATGTGCTTAGGATCCCATTTATCCCCACAGAACTTACATTTTCTTTCTTTTATTCTCTTGGCCTCTAAATTGGGCTTTGTTCCTTCCCTAAGTTGAGTCGGTGTATACCTCGGATTTCCTGTGTATCCTGATTGGAGGGGGTTCTTTTTGGGGTCGTCTTGGTCAACAATTGTATGAAAAGATTTGCTTTCAATAATACTGGCTTTACATCATGCTTCCTCCATGGTAGAGATGTTGTGTAACTCTAGTTCATCATGGATGTGTTGTTTTAGACCATGTATATAGGTCTGTAGTTGTTGGTCATTGGTTAACTCTGGGACTTGAGTTGACAACTCTTCCCAGTCATAGGTGTACTCATTGACACTTTTTTGTTTTTGTAACCTTGTGATCTTGGCAAAGAAGTATTTTTCTTCAACGCCTTGGAATCTTTTGATGTATGGAGGCGTATTTAATTTTCTCACCATCGTAATGGATGTTGTGGATGTCTAGGTATTCCTTGGCTTTGTTAATAAACGTTGTCATTCGTCCCCATCGTATTTGGGTAACTCGACTTTCACTCGTATTTGGCATCCTTGTGTATATGCTTTAGAGGATGACATGTTGAATAGAGGATCTGACTGCTCTGTAGTTCTGGGAGAGTTTGGTTGTAGGTCATTCGAGATTTGTAATCTATCCAAGATGGTAGTTAAAACTGCTTGATTTTTGTTTTGGTCTTCCTGTAGAGTGAGAAAGCTATTCTCAATTCATGACGTAAATTGTGTCCACTTTGATGTCAATTTGTCACTGGTTTGTTTGATCTTTTCATGCAGTTCCTCATGGTTCTTGTTAATTTTCTCATTGATTTGATCGAACCAAGCGTCAATTGATCTGGTGATTGCTGGAATTTTCTTGGCGCTAAATGTCGATTTTTTATTATTCAGTGTACGATGCTAGCTCGCCATGATTCTCTCTCTATTTTTTTTATAATTATAATAATAATTATTATTATAATGTAGTTTTTTTTATATTAAATAATAATATTAATAATAATAATAATATTAAAAAATGTAATATTAATAAATATTATTAATATTAAAAATTTTATTTTAAAAAAAAATTTAACATGGATGAGTGGTCGAACGAGAGCAACGACGATGGTTGGGGAAGGATGGAGTAGAGGTGGGGGTGGAGCAGGTGGTGTGGAGGGTGATGGAGGCAACGAAAGGGAGAATGACGTGGATGGTGATGGGGGTGGCGTGGAGGGAGAGTAGCATGGAGGGTGATGGAGGGGGTATGGTGAGCGACAGATGATGCCGGATGGAGGATATGGAGAGGGGTGCCCGATGGAGGAGTGGACATGGAGGGAGCAGGTGGGAATGGGGGAGGACGGAGAGAGGAAGGAGGGGTGTGGTGGATGGATAGGATATTACATTCCCCTCCCCCTTACATTAGCACTGTTTTTGGTGCTCTTCAAAATTGAACAAAAACATATGTGTGACTCTCATGGCATCCTCCACCTCCCATGTAGCCTCATCAGGACCGTAGTGTTTCCATTGCACCTTTACCTGCAGGTTCAACATCTCGATTCCATACCAATGTTACCATCTTCTCTAGGATGTCCAATGGCTCAATTTGGAACTCTCCTGTGTGGCCCCCCTGGATCACATCCCAATTAATCACATAGTTAGGATCATGTACATATTTCTTAAGCAAAGAGACATAAAAAACATTATGCCTAGTTCTAGCAGGAAATGTAAGTCTATATGCAACTGGACCTATTCGTTCAAGAACCTCAAATGGCCGACAATATCTAGGTGATAGCTTGGCACGACTTCTAAGCTTCAAGGAACTCTTCCTTGGCCTCACTCTAAGATAAACATGATCCCCAACAATGAACTCCTTATGCAATATATGCTTATCTGCATAGCTCTTCTATCTATCTCAGGTTGCTTTCAGAATCTGAACCACCTGCCACTTTCATGACCATCCCAATTAAACCTTTGGTTTCTCTAGATTGGACTATGTCTTTTTTGTAAAGCCGCTTATCGCATTGCATTGTTTGAACTGTTTGAAAATTTTCGGCTTAATCACATATAGCGTTTTCTTCCAAACAACCTGAAACATCATTAAACTCCAAACTTCTTACGTTCGATGCATAGGAATTAGTACTCACATTACATGTACAACTATTCATGTTTTTGGATGCGTCCAAATGAATGTCCTTTATTGACAGCAACCACCAGGATTCTAGTAGTACACCGACAATTAATTGCTGTGAAACCTATGAATCACAAAATACTGTATTTCCTTGAGGAAAACGGATAACATCACCGAAGTTAAGGTTATTTACTAACATGCTATCAATTAATGGCAGGACATTTACAACTAAAGTATTTTTCTAATTGATTTAACGATCTTGTGGCTGAAATTCTTTATTTTACCATTAAAACTGCACTGTTTTTAGTATCAAATTGAATGTTGATACTGTGATGTGTTTGATAAAGCAAACAATCTAAAGTTAACTAAAAACTTACCTGTAAAGTGGGCCCGAATCTGATGAAAAAGTGAATAAATGAAGTGAATATATATATATATATAAAGGTTTTTTATATTTAAATGTTGTCTGTTAGAAACGATGGTGAACGTTGATCATAAATTAAAGGGGAAGTGAGTTGTTTTATGTTTTCGAATAACACCAACCTCAAAAATTGAGGGGTAAAGTGGTTTATTGTAAAGTGAAATGGAATACTTCAAGAGAAGTAAATGTAGAACCAATGTTAAAATTTATTTTTAATTTAATTTGATTTTGAAGTGTGATTTAATTGATTTTTAAGTATGGTTATGAACAAAAGTTAAATAATTATTTCTATTTTTTAACCAGTTAGCAAAGTATTTACATGCTATTTTTTTTATAGATGTATCTTAACCCTTTCTTAATTTGAGTTTGTTATTTAATTTCTTTTTAACTTATGGATTTTTGTTAATTAGTGAATCAAAGTTGGTTTCAATGGACATTGAAGTTAAATTATCAATCCATAATTTTTATGAGTTAGAAACTACTTAATTGTCATTTTCTCCTTATAAGTGTAATTTATCCCCTTGTCACGGGTGCTGCCATCATAACCAGGCATCTAGCCCCGTGAACATAAACAGAAAATGCATTGAAAGAAAAAACATATGCAGATGCATAATGTAATAATATACATCATAAGAAAATCTCATTCAAGCATCCAAGATGTTCATAATAATTTTTAAAACAATTACATTGTAGAGATTAAAAATACAAATACAAGAGAGCACTTATATTGCAAATGATATGCCCCGAGCAATTAGCTATGTCGTTGCAACGTTCCACCCAACCATAGGCTAGGTGTGCTCATCAATCTCTCAGCACAACAGCCACCCCTGAGCTGGGCATGATTTGTATAAGAACAACAACGTCACAGATAGCCAAAAACACACAAAGGTTTAGCCAAGCCAATATATAGTTGGGTTTATCAGGCTGTTGAGGCAAGGGAAATGAAGAATTGTTAAGTTAGTGTGCTCAACCAAAGAGCTATGGACACCTCTACAAGATCTATCTAGATTTTCCTCCACAATACCTACACACCCAATGCAAGGAATTATTCTCTTCACTGCTACATAGTCCCTCAGGCCATAGCTTCCCTTCCATTGTTCTCTCAAGTGTGCATAGAAGATAAGCCAGCCCCTCTTGATATTTTTATGATATTCCTCTCTTCACTAGGTTTATCAAGCCAATTTAGGGCCTCTTCCACTCCTAATAGTTCACACCAAAACAATGATTCACAAAACAATAACACACAAGTGCTTGGCATGAAGAAAAACACTTTGGCAACCAAAAATGAAATGGGAGATGGGAAAATCAACCCTCGGAGAGAAAATTCGATTTCAGAAAACGTTTATGGCCTTTGCAGGAGCAAAAATGACCTCTATAAACCCCCAAATCATGTATCTCTCTTACAAACCACTGAGCAATACAAAAATGGGTTCCAAGCCATGGAAAGATGAAGGAAATGCAGGAAAACATGAGGGAAAAATGTCCTGCTAGCTCTAGTTGCATGAGGAAGTGAAACGCATGGGTAAGGAATGGAACAAGCACACATTTCTAGGTGTTTTCTTTCCCCATATGAAAAAATGTGATTTCCCAAATTGATGGCTTTCCCCAATACGAAATTGATTGCCATACCTCTCCATTCCCAATGCATTAACTGCATCAACCAACTTCTGGAAGAATTAAATTATTGAGTGCATAAGACAAAATGGGTAGCTAAGATTTTATGGGTTCTCCCATTGACATTTGACTTAACACTATTGGCTCAAGGGTTTGAATAATTTCCCTCCCTATGCCTTGTGAAATCATGCCCCCATCTCTCGTTGCATTGCATAGCTAATTGTGGATATTTTTTATTAAATTGGATATTTACATGATGTCTCCATTTATAATGTTCCTGGCTAGCACGAGAACCATAGGTATTGATTTTATTTGCTGATACATAAACCATTAAATCGATGGTAGGGCCTTGGCCTTGGCTCCTCAACATGATTTAGTAGTGATTTATACATTAGGTACAATTTAATGCAATAGGGGTCAAAATCGAGATATTACATTCCCCTCCCCCTTACATTAGAAATTTCCTTGGTGCTCTTCAAAATTGAACAAAAACAGATGTGTGACTCTCATGGCATCTTCCAGCTCCCTTGTATCCTCATCAAGACCATAGTCCTTCCATTGCACCATTACGTGCAGGTCCAATGGCTTGATTCTAAACCATTGTTACCGTCTTGTCTAGGATGTGCAATGGCTTGGTTTGGAACTCTCCCTTGGGTCCTCCTTGGATCACACCCCAATTAATCACATGGTTAGGATCATGTACATATTTCTTAAGTAAAGAGACATAAAAAAAATTATGCCTCTAGTGCTAGCAGGCAATGCAATTCTATATGCAATTGTCCCTATTCTTTCAAGCATCTCAAATGGCCCACAATATCTAGGTGATAGCTTGGCACAACTTCTAAGCTTCAAGGAACTCTTCCTTGGCCTCACTCTAAGATAAACATGATCCCCAACAATGAACTCCTTATGCACTATATGCTTATTTGCATAGCTCTTCTATCTATCTCAGGCTGCTTTCAAGTTCTTCCTGATCTTTGCAGTAACCTCTTGTTCCATTTTCTTAAGAAATTATGGACCAAGCACAATTCTCTTCACTGGATTATCCCAAGTCACTAGTGTACAACACTTATTCCATATAAAGCCTCCTATCGATTCATTCCCAACGATGCTTGCTATACATTATTATATGAAAACTCTACCAAGCGTAAATAGTACTCCCACTTGGATGGTTTGTCCATTACATACATGCGAACCATGGCTTCAAGCACCTGATTTACTCTCTATGTTTTTCCATCGGTTTAAGGATGGTTGGCGGTGCTAAAGTTCATATTTGTACCCAAATCTACAAATACCCTTCCAAAAATTTGAAGTAAACTTGGTATCCCTATTAGAAATTATTGCCTTAGGAAATCCATGCAATCTGAAAATTTCCTTCATGAAAATCTTTGCAATGGCATCGGCTTTATACGTGGACTTTACCGGCATAAAATGGGATGCCTTTGTTAACTTGTCCACCACAACCAAGATCGAATCATGTTGTCTCATAGTCATTGGAAACCCTGTAATAAAATCCAAGGAAATGACTTCCCATTTACATTTTGGGATTGGAAATAGTTGTAACAATTTTGTTGTGTGTTGATGTTCAACCTTCACCCACTGACATTTCATGCACATAGAAATATACTCAATGATTTCCTTTTCATTCCCAAACAAAATACTGCTTTCTGGCTGTAGTAATTGTTTTTTGATATCCTGGGTGACCAGGATATGGAGCTTGATGGATTTTATGTATAACAATCCTCCTCAAGTCTGCACATTAGGAATAGAAATTCTATTATTATAAGGATTTCGTCTCCTTCCAATTGATATCCTTTGTACTTCCTTTCAAGGTTTTGCTGCTGCAACTTGTCCTTTATCTGCAAGTACACTTGATCCTTGACAATATGGTTCATAATATGCTGCCTCAAATTTGGTTGGCAAGTACTAAGATATGCCACATGCATTTCATGTACCTTCCTTCTAAGTGCATCATCCACCTTGTTTTCTTTTTATTTTATGTGTTTGATTTCAAAATAAACTTCACACAAAAATTCCAACCATGTAGGTTTCCTAGCATTTAAAGTTGGTTGATCAAACAAGTATTTTAGACCACAATGGTCTATCCTTAGCTCAAATTCCCTTCCCATTAAGTAATGTCTCCACATGTTTATAGCATGTACTATGGGTCCAAGTTCTAAATCATGCATATCATAGTTCTTCTCATGCTCCTTCAAGTTTCTTGACTCATATCCTACCATGTGGCTGTCTTGACTAAGAACTCCTCCAAGTCCTTGATTGCATGCATCGGTACACACCACAAAGTCTATTTTTGGGTCTACAGTTTTCAAAATTGGTGCATGCGTAAGAAAATTCTTCAACAGTTGGAATATTTCCTCACATATTGGTGTCTATTCAAGATTTATCCCCTTCTTTTGCAAGGAAGTGATTGAATGTGCGACCTTAAAGAATACTTCAAAACATTGAATTTTCACCTTATCATCTCGAATGTACCTGACATACCTCAATAATTCCAAGAATTTATT
>LPNX010883285.1:6525-20840 GCA_001517045.1 Pseudotsuga menziesii | reverse complement strand
TAATGCCCAGAGTTTATCTTCCTTTAGATGTCTATCAAACTCTGTAGCATGGATGTGTTCATATGATTTTTTTCTTTTTGATATTTAATCATCCTTTCATTATCTTCTCTACAACTTTGCAACTCCACCCTTAGTCGGCTCCTCACGTTGGCCACAATATATGGTGGAGTTTCTTGATTTCTTCTCCCATTGGATTTTGTTTCAGCATTCTCAACCTGTATGTTTTCTCCCATGGAATCTATCTTGGCCTAATAGGGATCCTGTGCATCATTCATGGTGTTAATCTTCTTGTCCCAACCAAGACCAAAATTTTCCAAACTTCACTATGTTGAATGTTTCCTTTTCTGTGACTATGATTATGCAAAATGTGTTCATAAACACAATTATTAGCTGCATGATATTCTCAGAAATATATACATTACTTTCCTGTATTTGGGAAAATCCTATATTGACAACTTGTCAAAATATATACTTTTTCTCACAATCAACGATTGTTTCACAGGGACGATGGGGGTCAAGGGGGCTTACCCTTTGTGGATTCCCTTTTTAATTTTTGATTTAACACAATCTGGCGCATAATTTCATGACCATTTTTCAATTTTATGGCACCTCCAAATCCCACTGAAAATTTGTTGAATTATCCATTTCGGTGAACTTACCATTTTCCTTCGATCGACGAACTCATCGATTTTCTCAGACATGTCGATGAAAATCAACTTTTTATTCCAATATATTGGCAAAACTTGCAAATTTGTTATGATATGTATCGAATCCCACTCACATTGTTGTGCCGATCAGAAAAACTCAGCCTTTTCTTTCGATGTATCGACAAAAATTAGTTTTTTCTTTCGACGTATCAACAAAAATCACCAAGTTTTTCTGACACGTATCGAAAAACTCAACAAATATTTCCAACATCATAATTTCAAACACTTAGAAAAATTTTGAAATTTTTTTCTTTTTTTCTCGGAAAACTCACCAGTTTCTTCGAACATGTATCAACGAACTCACCAAATATTGATGCCATAGAAATTTTCAAAAATAGTTAGAAAATTTGTTTTCTTTCTTTCTGATATCGGTGAAACTCATCCTTTCACACCGACATGTATCACCACAACTTTGTCGACACAACTCAACCAACTCAGCCAACACATATCACCGCAATCTTGTCGTCACAACTCAGTCGACATAGAAATTTTGAAAAGACTTTGAATAATTTTGAAATTTTTTATGTCTTTCTCTGCTGACTAGTGCTCAATCGAGGGTAATATTACCTCTATCAACTATTCACTTTTCCCATTTAGTTCCAATTCTGTAACCTTTTGGATCTTATACTACACTGTCATGTCCCCTCCCCTCTCGCCATGGAGAGGATGTGACACTGTGCATGCTGCCTTCATAACCAAGAATCTAGTCCCATGAACATAAACAGAAAATGCATTGAAACTAAAAACATATGCAAATACATAATGCAATAATATAAAACAGAAGAAAATCTCATTCATGCATTCAATATGTTCATAATAATTTTTAAAACAATTACAGTGCAGAGATTAAATACAAATACAAGAGAGCACTTATCTTGCAAATGAGTTTACTCGCGCAACTAGCTATGTCAATGCAACTAGCTATGTTCATAGGATAGTTATGCTCATCAATCTATCAACACAATTACTACCCTCGATTTGGGCATGATTTCCACAAGGAATAAGGGAACAATTAGGTCACACATAGCCGAAAACAAACCAAGATTCAACCAAACCAATCTACGGTTGGGTTTATTAGGCTGCTAAGGAAGTGGAAAGGAAGAATTGCTAAGCTAGTGAACTAAACCATAGAGCTATGGACACCTCTACAATATCTATCTAGCTTGGCCTTCACAATACTACACACCCAAAACAAGGAAGTATTCCCTTCACTGCTACATAGTCCCTCAGGCCATACCTTCCCTTCCAGTGTTCTCTCAAGTGTGAATAGAGGATTAACCAACCCCTCTTGATCTTTCTGTGATTTTCCTCTCTTAACTAGGTTTATCAAGCAAATTCTAGGCCTCTTCCACTCCTAATAGTTCATACCAAAACAAGGATTCATATAACAACTGTAAATTTGAGCATATAGATCTGTAGACAAATACACAACTCATAAAGAAGATCTCACAATTTACTCAACAATTGAAGAATGAAACAGTGCAAAAGGCTTGCAGCTAAGAATGCTTTCATTAATCAAAAATTAATCCAGATGATAATTACAATGAAGTAAAATGGCTTTAATAGCCACAAGCAATTCGAATCCACATGAGGAAGTTCGAATTGATTAGACTCTACTTGACTGTAGGTAACCAAGACCTTGTCTAAATCACTATCAAAGGACCCAGTAGTTAACTGTCCTTGTCTAAACCATAACCGGAGTTCATCGAAGCTCTAAAACACAACTCAAGTGTTACATTTAGTGTTGAGTAATGGTTAATTGACTGTGGTAGGTGAGAAATGCGCCCCACACGTGTGCAGTCAAGTAAACCTAGTGCTAACTGAATGTAGAGGACTAGAACTGAATGTAACTGACTCCTAACTTAGCTTGACTAGTCATTAACTGAAGTGAACTGACCTTGGTTGGTTTCGGCACTCCTAGTGGCTTCCTAAATTGTAGGGATTGATCTAGGAGACTCCTAAACTTATGCAATCAAGTGCAATAAGTGGCAGTGAGCCTCAATTAGTGTTCCCCACACTTTAGTAACTAAAACATGTGCCCCAATTAGGTCAAGTGGACTCAATGGTGTTAATGACTATAAATAGACTGGATGGACTCCCGGTTTAGACATGACTCTTGATTTAGACGTATGACCAAATTTGGACAAGGGAGGATTAATAATCCTAACACCCCCCCTGAATGTTAACTTGGAAAATATTTGGGCCCTGGTAACTAAGACCATATGTCATCCATTACGTCAAGTAAAGTAAGGTAACTGCTCAAAAACAAGGTGCTGGGGAAAAACCACATGGGAAAAAAACCCCCCTTCTAATTAAGCAGGTAGAATCAGGATCAATCTGGTTCTTCTGTGCACAGGTATCTTGGGGCCTAGCATGTGAAGCTCTCCATCATTATGTCTGGAGGAATCTTCCTCTTTGGAAGAAGAATGATATGCTCAACTAAATCAGAAATATAGACAGCTGCCGGATGAAGACTGGACCCATGTAGAGCAACTGAAGTCAACTGAAAAGTGAGAAAAGGTTCTTGATAATTCAGAGAATGTGAGGAACACTCAATAAAATGATATGTTCCATCTATGAACAGCAAGCCATGAGTGGTAAGAACAGCCCCAAGTGTTAGGAGCAAGTGTCCAAGCGGATGCAGAAAATGTTCCTCTTTACTAGTTCTATGAGGAGATGAGCATGTGATCAATGATAGAGAAGCACTGAGACTATTGAGAGTGAATTATTGAGATCCATAGTCTGATATAGCTTCTGAAATAGATAATAAATCACATAATAAAATATCAGCAACCTCATATGAGGAAACTAATACAAAATCCCCATCAACAGTTTTGAAGAGAGAGTGCGGTACTTGATTTTTCACACAGGAATTGGTGAAAGCAGCTACAAGCATGACTGAAGGATTTTGGATTTTAAAATATGAACCAAATAATATCATATCAGAAAGTAAATCAGATCTAAATAGGTTCAAAACAGATCCAAAACTGTGAAATGGAATCAAATCCCAAGTAGCAATTTTGTAGGAGACTTGCGGTACTTGTTTCTTCACACCGTTGATGAGAACAGCTACAAGTAGTACTGAAAGATTATGAATTTTATATATTAAACCAAGAAATATCATATAATATCTAAATAATATCATATCAGATCCAATAAGGTTAATATCAGATTCAAATAAATGGTTAACCGAGACGGTGGATGCACAACTTTCTTCTTCTTCAAAATTCTGAATTTTTGTGCATGCAATCCTGCAGGATTTTGATGGAAAATATAGATCATGGAGAGTGAATGTGTCACTCTTATAATCTGATATTTCTTCCAAAATATCCAAGTTTTACATATTTGCACACCAGAAGCAACATTAGAGGAAGAAAAATCAAATTTCTCTTCACTTTCGGAAGCAATTACTGGTAAATTTTGCACAGAATTTAAACGAAAATCACCAGTGAATGTTTGCATGGAAGTGTAGCAGAATTTTTCTTCAATATCAGAGATTCGAATGTATTCTTCTGTTTCAGCAATATGAGAAGATGATATATCAGAGATCTCATGAACTTTCGGAGCATCAGGAGAAGGAGTCACTGCATGGAGACTTTCTTCAATTCGAATTGACTGTGTAGAAGCTTTTGCTTCATCTTCATCTTGAACAACTTCATCAGAGAGATTAGAGGCCGAGAATTTTGAATCAAGGATGCTTATGGTGCTGGATGTGCTCTCCCAAGTGCTATTATGATCCTCATCAATCATTCCAAGGGTTCTTTCCAATCTTGTCCAGAGTTCCTGTGGATCTTTAATAGATCTACTGAGGTAGCGCATGCTAGGAGAAAGAGCCAGTTTCATTATTTCAAAGGCTGCATCCTTTGCATTTAGCCAGTCATTTTCACTCTCAAAAGAATTTCTACCGAATCCATTAGACACCCAAAAGAGATGTTGTCTATTCATAAATCTAATCATCTTCACCTTCCATTCAAAATAGTCTAAGGATCGGGTGAGAAGAGGAACTGATGAATTCATTTCGAAGTTGTACCTGCAAAACAAAAAAATGATCCAATAGGAGATCTGAGGAGGATAAGTGCCTTGTCTGTCGAGGCTCTGATACCATGTAAATTTGAGCATATAGATCTGTAGACAAATACACAACTCACAAATAAGATCTCACAATTTACTCAGCAATTGAAGAATGAAATAGTGAAAAAGTCTTGCAGCTGTGAATGCTTTCATTAATAAAATAGTAATCCAGATGATAATTACAATGAAGTAAAATGGATTTAATAGCCACAAGCAATTCGAATCCACATGAGGAAGTTCGAATTGATTAGACTCTACTTGACTGTAGGTAACCAAGACCTTGTCTAAATCACTATCGAAGGACCCAGTAGTTAACTGTCCTTGTCTAAACCATAACCGGAGTTCATCGGAGCTCTAAAACACAACTCAAGTGTTACATTTAGTGTTGAATAATGGTTAACTAACTGTGGTAGGTGAGAAATTCGCCCCACATGTGTGCAGTCAAGTAAACCTAGCGCTAACTGAATGTAGAGGACTAGAACTGAATGTAACTGACTCCTAACTTAGCTTGACTAGTGATTAACTGAAGTGAACTGACCTTGGTTGGTTTCGGCACTCCTAGTGGCTTCCTAAATTGTAGGAATTGATATAGGAGACTCCTAAAATTATGCAATCAAGTGCAATAAGTGGCAGTGAGCCTCAATTAGTGTTCCCCACACTTTAGTAACTAAAACATGTGCCCCAATTAGGTCAAGTGGACTCAATGGTGTTAGTGACTATAAATAGACTGGATGGACTCCTGATTTAGACATGACTCCTAATTTAGACATATGACCAAATTTGTACAAGGGAGGATTAATAATCCTAACAACAACAAGACACAAGTGTTGGTATGAAGAAAAACATTTTGGCAACCAAAAATGAAATGGTAGATGGGGAAATCAACCCTGGGAGAGAAAATTTGATTTCAGAAAATGTTTATGGCCTTTTTAGGAGAAAAATCACCTCTATAAAGCCCCAAATCATGTATCTCACTTCCCAGCCACTAAGTAATACAGAAAATAGTTCCCAGCAATGGAAAGATGAATGAAATGTAGGAAAAACTAAGAGAAAAACGCATAGCTAGCTCCAACTATGTGAGGAAGTGAAACACATGGGTAAGGAATGGAATGGGCACACATTTCTGGGTGTTTCCTTTCCCCATAAGAAAAAATATGATTTCCCAAATTGATGACTTGCTCAAATACGAAATTGACTTCCATACGTCTCCATTCCCAATGCATTAATTGACTCAACCAACTTTTGGAAGAATTAAATGATTGGGTGCATAAGAAAAAATGGTTAGCTAAGAGTTTATGGGTTCTCCCATTGAAATTTGGCTTAATACTATTGGCTCAATGGTTTGAATAATTTCCCTCCCTATTCCTTGTGAAATGATGCCCCCATCTCTTGTTGCATTGCATAGCTAGTTGTGGGTAATTTTTATTAAATTGCATATTTACATGATGTCTCCATTTATAATGTTCTTGGCTAGCACGAGTGTTATATTTTTATCATTCAAGCAACCATTATGATCTTAGGATATTTAAAAAAAAATTCCTCGGGGAAACCATAAAGGAGAAAACCCCGCAACTTCCTCAGAGATAGAATCAGTGCCAAAAGTAAAACCCAAAAACTTAAAGATGATCTCCCGAGAGGAGTAGTCTCTCTCTTGTCCCAGTGTGTGTGTGTGTTCTAAATAGATAGACTCACTCTCTATTTATATTCTTCCATTCACTTGGAACCCACTCCATCATGCCGGCCTCACTTAACAATTACTTACTAGAGCTGACATCTCTAGGAGTGTCTAATAACCCTACTGCCCCACAACTTGTGGGGACTTTGCCTCTTTTGACAAACAAGGAGGTTTATCCTTAACACAATGGTGGGGATTATTGCCTCGAATTACAATGACTCACCTAGGGTTGAATTCACTACGATAGTCTAATAACCATAAGGCCCCACAACTGTGGGGACTTTAACCCTTGACCAATAGGAGGGTTATGCACAATGACTTGACATGAATTTGACATTATAGAAACTTCCCAGAATAAAAATCGGGGTATGACATGACTCAATTACATTACAGACACATCTGGAATTAAACATCGGGGTACAATACATAAGATATACGGATGAATACATTCCGAAGTTACAATTACATCAACACTCCCTCTTAACTAGGAAGGTATTCTCTCGACATAATTTTCATCACTAGTCTTCTTGTCTGGATCATCTCATCATCTATATCTTCAAGTCATCTTTGTCTTCAATTCATCTTCATCTTCAAGTCATCTTCATCTGGATCTAAATCATCACTCGATCTGGATCATCTCTGGATATCATCACTGGATCCAGATCATCACTCGATCTAGATCATCATCACTGGATTTGGATCATCACTCAATCTATATCATCATCACTGGATCTATATCATCACTTGATTTGGATCATCATCACTGGATTTGGAACATCTCTACTGGATCATCATCATGGGTGTTATCTCTTGATTCTTCTTGTCATAGGAATTTCTATAGAGCTATCCCTTTTTCATGCTGGATGTGGGCCTATCCACCATGTAGGTATTCACCCAGCACTTACTTCTGATCATTTAGGAACTAACCTATAATCATATTAGAAAGGCACACCCAGCACTCACATCTGAGCATGTGGGAACCAATCCCACAACCCTATCAGAAAGGCTCATCACTCACATTTGACACATGTGAGGAACCAATCTAACATGCATGTTCAAAAAGGATCAACACTTATATTTGACACATGCGAGGAACCAATCCAACATACATGTTCAAAAAAGGATATGCACTTACATCTAACACATGTGAGGAACCAATCCAACATGCATGTTCAGAAGGGCTCTGCACTTACATCTGACACATGCGAGGAACCAATCCAACATGCATGATCAAAAGGGCATGCACTCACATCTGACCTGGTAGGAACCAAATCCTACACCCTCGCCAAAATGGCCCCCAGTCCCAGACTGAGCTACCTAGTAATTGACTAGGTGCCTCCATTCCTAGAATGGCAGTTTCCCTTACATCTATCCTACTCGACGGAATGGCCAACACTCACATATGACATGGGAGGAACCTAATCCTTTAGCCATGATAGAATGGTTCAGCCCTTACATCTGACTGCTCATCAAAATGGCTCTCTCAATCCCGGACTGAGTGTTCTTGGTAACTGACTAGGTACCTCCATTCCTAGAATGGCATTCAACACTCATATTTGAAATGGAAGGAACCAATCCTCTCACCATGAAAAAATGGCTTAGCCCTTACATCTGACCATGGAAGGAACCAATCCTCTCACCATGTCAGAATGGCGATGGGACTCACCACTTCCCCTTGGAGGAAACCTCGATCTGGAGAACACCAAGATTCTCCCTGAAGTACTCAAACTTCACCCTAGCCAATGGCTTTGTCAATACATCAGCTATATGTTCCTCCATTACAACATACTGGAGCTTCACTACACCCCTCTACACCATATCCCTGATATAGTGATACTTGATCTCGATATGCTTCGACTTGTCATGGAACACTGGATTCTCTGACAACTTCATGCAACTTTGGTTGTCACAATGTATACAAGTAGCATCCATATGGAGATCAAATAAATCCAATAGTAGCTTCCGTAGCCATACTACCTCACAAATAGCTAAACAAGCTGCGACATACTCTGCTTCAGCTGTATTCAATGCCACATAGGATTTCTTCCTACTAAACCAAGATATCACACTTGATCCCATATTGAAGCAACACCCTGAAGTGCTCTTCTTATCGATGGCACTGCCTGCCAAATCTTAATCAACATAACCCTCTAGGTTAATCTTTTGATTCACCTTGTACTTGATCCCATAATAAATTGTACCCCTTAGGTACCTTACTGCATGCTTTGCAACCATCAAGTGAACATGTCTCAATCTGTTCACAACAAAGAAAATATCTGGTCAGGTACTTCAAGGACCCAATCATCTGACAATACATCATGGCATCAACCGTCTCTGATGAAGTAAACATCGGGTTCGATGCCATAGGTGTGGTCATGCAGTCCATCATCCTAAACCTATTCAGGATCTCTACTGCATACTTCCCTTGTCCACATCTCCATGCCTAGAACGTAGTGTGTCGACACATAGTTGGACCATCACTGGTCTTTTGCCTTCAACCTTGAAGAAAAGGTTGGAATCTGCTTTACTCTGAGTAAAGCCTAGAGTAATTAGTAATATGTCCATCCTGTCGTATCATGTTGAACCTTACGATATTCTACAGTCACTCCCTCTGAAGCATCATACTCCATGCACTGAAACATTCTGTACCGGAGTGACAAGTAGCTTCCTATGCTACTAATCTTTTATGTATCCATCTAGAATCACTAGATACCAAGATCCTCTATCTTTAAAATCATTCTTCTCACACCCATATTACAGCTTGTCATCCTCTATCAACCTTGTAGCAAAGTAAGATCTTCATCAAGCTCCTCATGTATGTGTTATCCCATGGGTGTCTTCTGAACTCATACAAGGCCTTCTCTAATTTGCACACATGATTCTTCATATCATGTGTCTCAACTCTCACTGGCTGCAAATGTCTCTTTGTAGTCTATTCCTTCTGTGCTACGAATCTTGCCTTGTATCCCACGATGTTTCCATCTACTGCATGATGGAACTACGAACTTCTCTTCATGTATCGATACTTCATCCTAGACATCATTCTTCTTGAACTGGTCTTCCCTTTCTTCTTGGAAGATTCTACATCAATGATGTCGCTGCACTCATCATATTATTCTTCGTCCTTGAATTGTCATCACTTGTTCTTCGAAACAAGTCTTCATTCTTCTTTGCTTGTAGGCGATTATGTATGCGATCTTTCCTACAAGTCAAATGCATTTGCATGGTTAGAAAAAATTCATAAGAAATATTCATACTGGCAAATTCTTATGCATAAATATATGATCATGCAACTACTTTAGCCAATACAACATTCATCCATATCTCACGAAACTTTTCTAGATGCCTTCCATCTCTACCAGGACAACATTGAGATTGTGCACTAACCCAATATGTCAGCAAAGAGGTTTCATTTTAGATAAGTAGCAATGGAGAATTTGTATAGCACCATGAGCCACTTACCCATCACATGCATATTAGTAGTATACTGTCATTAATGCAAACATCCTATCATGTATAATACATCAACTGAATATAAACCAATGCATAACAAAACAATATCATGAAATGACAATTGAATACTTATCTTTATTTGTTTCGTGGGTAGACTCCTTCTTGAGTATTCAGCTTCATCATCTTCTACATTCATAATAGCATCGTTTCTTATCCAAATGCTAAGATGGATAAGAGGCTCTTCAAGAGTTGAGTTCTTCATATTCCTCATCACTTGAGGGATCTTCTTTCAATGGTGAGAGCTTGATCTTCAATTTATCCCATCTTCTCTTCTCTTCTTATGAGTCGTCCTTCTTCTTCTTTTGAGATTCTATTGAAGGTAATCACTTCCTCCTGGCACACATTCTTCGCATGAATGAATCCCATGACCCTGGGAGGCCATTCAAGGTGGATATCACCACTTCTGCATTCTTCACTTCTTCTTTTACCGCTTCAATTTGTTCTTTTATCTGAGAAACTCTTGTGAAGTAAGACTGGATTGTTTCTGCATTTTGAATCTTCACATTCTTCAGTTGGTTTCTCAGAGTCATCTTTCGATTTATGTTCTTCCCTTCCAACAATTTGGTTAGGGAATCAAACATAGCTTTAGGTGTCTTTAGGTAGGACACCTATGGTATGAGGTGATCCTTGATAGAATCAGCAATGATCCTCTTTTCCATAACCAACTTCTTCTTATGTAAGGCCTTTGCCTCATCTCCCTCTGGAACTAGAACCTCCTCATTGATATAGGAGTCCAAATCATTTTCTTCCAAGACCAGGGAGATCCTATACTTCCAAGCTTGGAAGTTATCAGCTCCCTCAATATTTTGATTAAGCTTTGTATGATGAGACATCGTAACTAAGAACCTCAAATGAAAATAGCAAAAGATTAGATCTTATCGATTTGAGGTGTCCATCGTGGTTCCGAAGCTGGCTGATCTAGGGTTTGTTAGAGAAACCCTAATTTTCAAAACTTGGAATCTTTTAGATATGATTGGATAGGAAGATAGATATCTTCAAATGGAGCTGTCCAATGTACTCCTTTTCTGAAAACAGTGGAGGGAAGCTCCTAGAATAGGAAGCCATAGTTTTCCAATTTCTTCTGCAGAAATGCCTGTTGCTGTTTCTATGGTATCTCCAAAATTACTGATCCTCTGTGTCTAAAAATTTGCATTGAGGTAGCTTCGCATGTCCCTATTCCAACACCATAGGTTTCACCAATTGGAACTTATGATCATTTTCCCAAGGTGACCTGTTACAGGACTGTTCAGAACAACGAAGTTGTACAGATGCCGTCAGAAGTTTAATAAAAAGCATCGGTTGAGCGTCTCCTTCATGTTTTAGATGTTTGACAGAAGCATTGGAACACCGTCATAAAAGTGATGCCTATTGGTAGATTTAACAAAAAAAAATTGAAAGATTTCACTTAGAAAATTTGATCAGAAAAATAAATTGTATGTTTTTTCAAACTTTTTGCTTAAAACTCCTACTTTAGCTTTGTTAACGCATTCTAATGATGTTAGTAAGTTATGGCATGATATTTTTTGGCATATTAACTTACGTTAATTGCATCAATTAATCAAACAAGATGGGATAGTGGGGTTGCCACCTATCCGCACTGAGTAATTCTTTGAACTGGTCGGCCTTCATATTTGCATGATGTCATTAATTTTAAATCCTTTTGTTAGAAGAAAACAAAAATAATAATCTGTATGATATTTGGATGTGGATTTGGGTTTTGCGATACTTACATATCTGGCGTCCAAGTTGGAGTAACCACCAGGCCCAAGATTTTGTTGGCCATTTTTTTCAATTCTTGCCTTTGTGGCCTTAGATGTGTCCGAGAGCCTAATTAATTTTTTAAATATATTAGTCGATGTACCAAAATTTATATAAAACTAGTAATAATAAGGCATACCACTACATTTTGGAATATATTGCATACCTCCCTATTCCACCTAGTGGTATCTTTCCTGATTTTCTCAGGCCCTTCTCTTTTCCATCTTCCACCTAGTGGTATCTTTAGAATGTGGAATTACATTTAGGTTTACTGGTTTCCTTGAGGCTCCAGTCGTCTGATCAACAGCTAGGGACTTTTCTCGGTTAATCTGCAAAAAAGGTAGACAACATTACCATCATGAACGCAACCATAAAAATGAAAGAATACATAAAAAAATAAACATTATGTGTCACGATATACATGTTTACAATTTTAAAGTATTTGAAATGGAGAATTACATTAATGTTTGGCTGTTGCCTTGATGTTGTAGACACTGAGAGGGGGGGTGAATCGGTGTAAAGCAATTTTTACAACTTTTTTTGACCTGTCACACTTAACTACCAATTTATCATTTCATTATTCTACCAATCTAATAATCATTTCATAAACTTCATCATTCACATATCATAGCATTTAACTCATCAAGAACTATAACACAAAAGAACACCACACCATATAAATTTGTAATCTTTTTATATTAGTTTTGGTTCGGCTACAACCGTTAGGAAAAATCAGCACATACTGATACATAGAGCACCTACTTTGTATCCAGGACCCAGCCTGGTTTTCTTAGACCCTGCTAAGAAGGGTTTGAGGTATCCTAACCTCAAAAGCAAGTCAAGCTTGCATTTACATTAAAGCTTACTGTCACATCATCTCATCAATCACTTGTCTCTTTAATCTATTCTACTACTGGTCAATATTGTTGATCATTTGCTCAACACTCTAGTCTGCTTTTATGCTGCTCACTGTCAAGTCATCATGGTCTGCTCAACAATCTCAGCTTTGCTCATCCACTACTCCTCAAGAAACCTCATCGATCCACATGTCAAGTCTGCTATTGCCATGCCAATTGTCATCTAATCATCATGTCTTTTGCTATAGATGTATTATTGCTGTATAATCACCATTGTCTGGTTCACTTGGTTGCTGGTCTTGTCTTCTGCTGCAATTTCATCTTCACATTGAATCAATCAAGCATAAAATGTCAAGCTACTTTTCAAGCGGTAGTAAATATGCATAGGACTGTCATTCTCCTACACTCATGTATGTTACTCAACTTGGTTGTATCATCAACAAATTAGGGCTCTCATCTGAATTCACTTGGACTTCAACGGCCCAGAGTGCCATCATTCAAAATACTTTGTCAACAGCTTCTAGGGCTGTCATCATTACTTAGAACTATCATCAGCTTCAACTTAGCATAATTCTTGCACTGTATTCAAACTCTTATTGGGTACTAGGACTGTGTCTTCAATTTGCAGAGCTTGAACTCTAAACAAGTTCTAAAACAAAGACTGGCATTAACTCTAAAGATATTCAATCAGTGTATGACTTGACAAGGCATAGGAGTTGTATCATCACTATGCAGACAATATTGTTCACTCACTTCACATAAACCACTGCTACAAAATCCACTGAAAAGATCCACATAATGCTACTACCTCTGGACTTTTCACTTCATCACAATTTCTACGATATCAATGCTTGACCACAATGCTGTAGCATATCCTTTTAAGAACTTCACCTAAAATTGGACTCTGCAATTTCTGTGTGAAATGTACAATCTCATCATGAATAAATAAATTGAACATACCTTGTCATGTCTTAGCTTTTCATTAGGATAACTCAGCCTTGGACTAATCACACTCCACACTTAGCTTTGTGTTATCAACCTCCTAGACTGTGTATACAAGCACATCTCTTTCCAGGAAACTAAACCCCAACACACATGTCAAACTGACATGTGTATCATCCTTGGACTTGGAAGCATCAAAAATTGATCTGTGGACGAAACTCGGGCCTGTCTACATGTTGAGAAAGACTCCATCCAAATCCCAGGTCTGAACTATGAGCTTCAAAGTTCAAACCCTGTCAAATCGGTCTATGAATTCTCTATTCAAACCGTGGACTGTGAGACTGTCTAGAGAAGGCAGCAGTAAAACTGTAGATGATTTCCAATCTCAGTCAATTTCACACAACCTTGAACTGACTTCTGAGATCCCACAGACTCCAAATTTAGCTCCAACACCATAGCAAGCTCTGTGTTTCATCGTGTTCTATCTTTTTCAGCCCATGAATTGGTGAATGATTCCATGATATGTTAATAATCACAGAATGAGCTAAATGATCATAGCATTAACTCTGCATGATGTTAGCAACCAAGATAGCACGATGGAAGAGCCTCACCGAACTATAGTGAGGACACAAACTCGGAGGGAAGTGAATACTGCTACTTTCATAGAGAACTTTCTTCGGTATTGCAGAAAACCTTCGGCGTCTTGTATCTTGTACTGAGATACATCACCGCACCAGACTCTCCAACGTTCAACTCCACGCTGATCTACACGTGATCTCCATCTTACGACTT
>LPNX010883279.1:553149-580723 GCA_001517045.1 Pseudotsuga menziesii | reverse complement strand
ATGTCATCATTCCATTTTTTCAGGTATTTCTTGTTTTTGGGGTAGCGGGGTCCGTCAAAAGTATGCCGAGTGGGTACTCGTTGGATGCGGAATTTAATTCCCCATCCAATGAGCTCTCCCAATCAAAATTTGAGTAAAAACACAGGGAGATATATCAAAAATACAAACAAAAAAGTAGTTTTTTTCTTTTCTTCCTCCAAAATTAATAAATATTATTTTATTATTTTAACTATTATTTTATTAATTCATTTTAGGAGGCCCATTTTGAGTTGAAATTTCCTCTAATGGCAAAGTTTTATCAAAACAATTTAACACTACTTGATGCTATTCCAACCAATCCATTCCAATTAATACATGATAGGATCCTAATAGAAGTACATTCATATTTACAGAAGTTTCAAATTGATTCATTATTAATGTACAATCTTTCACAAAATCATTTACTTTTCTTTTTGCTCCTATATCTAATTGAACCAGCTATGACTTTGTAAATTTCTCTACTAAACTGGGAGAGACATAACTCAGGCTAGCCCTTGGGTCAATTAAAATAGAAATAGGTTTTTGTTTCATCATACCTTCTACTTCCACCATGGAAGTCTGATATTTAGCCTGTCTATTTTCCAGTGTTGCATTGATTTTGGGCATCCCTCTCGCTAAAGCAACAACCGTTGTTTCTTCCTACACAACATGAATGTTGTTGAGGTTCTTCTTTCTGTTAGGACAGAATAATGAATAGTGAGGACCTTGGCATTCCCAACATTTTATTGGTTCCTTACATTTGTTATTTTTAACATAGTTGCCGTGATTATTTGTAATTTCTTTATTTCTTGTGACAGTAGGGTTTTGCTGTGAGTTACTTTTTAAATTAAATCCTTGAAAATTTTTGTTAGAAAAATTAAGTGAGTTATTATTCCCAAAATTCCGAGTAGGTGTGAAACCTTTCTTTCTTTGCTCAAAACTATTAGACCTTTTTGTTTTGCAGTGTGGCATGTTCTCCCTTTTCTGGTTCTGCTCATAGCAGAAATTTGCTTTTCGCATGGCCTCTTCAAGGGTCTTGGGATTATCATATTCAATTCTTTCCTTGATATGAAAATGTAAACAACTCAGAAACCTCCATACCTTAGGTTTTTCATCAACAATATAAGGCACATATCGCAGTAAGCTTAGAAATTTACTATTTAACTCTTTCATACTCATGGTTCCCAACCTTAAGTCATAAAATTCTTTAGCTCGTTCCTCGTAATATTGCTCTGACAGAAATTTATTTTCAAAGTACTTTTTAAAAGTGCTCCAATTTATATTCTTCTCTTTTATTCCTTTAACTCTTTTTATTCCTTTCCACCAGATGTCAGCTTTTCCAGTTAAGTTATATATTGCCATCCTTTCTTTTAACTGTTTTGAATAATTATATATTTGAAAGTACTTTTTCATTCCAAATAGCCATGCTTCGACTTCCTCTCATTTTTCTGTTTCTCCATTAAAAGTTGGTGGTTTAATCTTTTTTAACTCCCCATAAATCTCTTCATATGGCTCGTAATTCTTCTTTCTAGAGCGATAATTACTATCGCTGCTATCACTAGAATACTGGTGTTTCTTTCTGTGCGAGTTACCGTTAATTTCAGAAGAAGAACTGCTTTCAATTTCAGAGTGTTTTGACCTTTTACTCTTATGCTGATAGGACATAGTGTCAGATTCTATCTGTTTATCCTTTTCTTCATTATAAAAATTTTCCAGCAGTATTTGATTCAGCTCCTCCTGAGTTCTTAGGATTCTCTCATTTTCTTTTTTAATAGTCTCCATTTCAATTTTTAGATCCTTAAATGTTTGCAGTAATTCATATGAGTTATTAGTTATATCTTCTTAAGCAGGTTATTTTCTAGAATTATTTTGTTCATTTAATGAGGACCTCTCTTCAGGATACTCTTCGAGTCCTTCCATACCTACAAATCTAATCTAGAAATATTATGTACATCAACATTTAAAATCATAAATCAGTATCCATACTTTCTATTTACTTTTTGTTTACGTGCACTGAGCCACTTCAGGTCTAGTGTTTGAATGTGGGCTCTGATACCATATTTGACATCCCTAAAAATTCACAAAAAATTAAAATTTTCTATGTGACATTTAATGCTAGATCATAGCTAGAATGCTACTTTAAACCTAACTTTAGTTTATTTAATAGGTATATTACAATACAAGACATCAAGCGAAAAACTTAGGAGTTAATTATTTTCGATTAATAGTAAGTAATAGGCTACAACAATTTTACTTACTAACTTGTAAGTCACATGTCACTAATCGTACTCAATCTAGATTGTTTTTCAATTTTGAATAAAAGTTGAACAGAGTTAAAGAGTTTCAAATTATTAAATTTAGATCATTGATTTGTTTGTAAGAATGTGTATGATTTTGATAGTTGTATTATTTTCTTATTGAAAGGGGCTTGAGGTTTTCCTAAGGCTTAGATTTTTCAAAGCTAAAGCAGATTCAATGCTTATATAGGATTCAAAGGTAAAAACTTACTTCGAGGTTATGATGTAAGAATTTTAAAGGCTTGGGAGACTTAAAATGAGTAAGTTAGGAAAGATTCTTAAACTCTACTCCTTAGAATTAAGCTTCATCTACTAGGGTGACTCCATTGATTGTCTAGATTATCGAAAAGGTAAGAGTTCCCAGGCCCATAGTAGGGACTATTCTTCCTAAGTAGCAACTGGAGTTGGTAGCGTGATTATTTGTTCTAAACAATGATATGGTAAATAGTTTGTATTTACCCAAAACATGTTTTAATTGTTGTAGTACTAGGAACCTACAAACATTTTCCAAGTTTTCTAACTATGAACTTTAGCCATGTTAAACATAGACCTTACCTAAGCCTAAAAAATTCATATTATTAAATTGGGAACGAGAAACTAACTATAATTGCAATGAAACTAACCTAGGCATAAATCAATGCATAAATTGATGACCATAACCTAGTTATAACTTCATGATGCCTATAATATCTTGTTAATTTTTAACATTTGTAATAATGTTTTCACAATTTGCAGGGTTACAAACTATATCAAGCAGTAAAAGTTTTAATATGTAGTGGGATCCACGTGGTGGATTCTCACTAGCTAAAGGGTTTTGGTGTTAAAACATAAGCAATGGCATTCAAGCCTTACCCTAAAATCTCACCCGACTTCATTTGTTGTAAAAATTTGGAAAGGGAGAGTGGGCCGACGGGCCCTCGGGCTCCTCAGTGCTCTGCAACACAGGGGACCTTTACCTTGGCTTTGGAATTAATAGGTGGGAAGTTCTGGTTCCTTGTCATAACCATATGCTCAGTGTTTAAAACTGTGGTTTCCTTTGTTTCCCACGACGTTAGCGAGATTGAAGCTATGGTTTTTCGTCATGACTGTGAACTCAAAGTTTACACTGGTAAGTTGTATCAAAACTTTCTCTACGCATTTTTATTTTGTTTATAACTAAGTTTTTTATAAAACAAATCTAAGCATTTTACTGGTTGATGATAGGTGAGGAAAGACAGTCTAAGGTTGAAGGCATTTACTTGCTTGAAAGGTGCAGGCGTGAAAGTTGGGGTAAGCCTCGGTCCTGACCCTGGGATACCCTTTGTCGTGAAAGTGGTTGTAGTGGAACTGGTGGTATTGATAGTTTGTTAATGCAGTGTTTATAATACTTGTTGTAGTTCATTTTTTTGTTTTGGAAACAAACAAGGTGGAGGCCATAAGTCCATCTTCAGTGAAAACCCTTAGGGTTTCACCAGTGAGATACAACTCTTGTAAAGAAAGATTAGGGTAAATATAATAACGTTTCTAGTTTTTGATATCGTATTTCTATATTGTGAATATGTTATGAGAAAGCTTCTTCTCCCTTTTGCTCCACTATTTTAACTTTGTCGAGGCTACAAAACTGTTAAGGATTTTGGTACTAAGAGATAGGCCATGGGGCGACTGTATGGTTATCTACTTTGATAAAATGATGACTCTGCTTATAATTCTTTTGTTTCTAAGATGTAGAGCTTACAGCCGTAGAGTAAAATAGTTGTTAATAATTATTTCTTTTATTAAATTTTTGTCTTAAAACAAAGTGGCGATTGTGATGGTTAAATTATTGATAAATTAAGACCCTGTTTCAGTATGAGGTATTTCGACCAGAGTGTAAATAATTTTTAGTATCGTCTTTCTTTATGTGTTTTTCTGATGCACTGTGTAATATGCTTGGTAAAGAATTTTCTGCTCTGTCAACAACTTGATGTAATTCCTACTATGGGAGAGACTGGGTAGAGCCATTTGCAAAATTAGTTATTGTAATTCTATTTGTAAATTTCGTATTGTAAATGATTAACCTAGGGTCTTTTCTTTAATGAACTATTTTGATTTTTTTAGGCTATATTCGAACTTCGATTTTTGATAAAAACAGTAGTTAGAATTTAGTAGTTTTCCTTCTCAAAGGAAGAAGCTGGAATCTATCCTATTTCATAAATAGGTTCTGCATTGGATATGAAAGTTTATATTAATAGATTGGGGTTTAAAATACATAGTTTACAAAAGATAATAGTAGAGTTATATTGGTTGTTTTCAGCTAGGTTGTACTAAGTTTCAAAAATTCATTTGCTGTTAAAAATGAATAGAGTGATATGTTTGTGATTTAGTTTTTAAAAGTATTAAAATAGTGAATTCTTTTTCTTTACTAATTTGTAAATAAATAGTTTGTATTACAATCATTATTATTATATTATACATAGTTTATTAATCATGTGACAAAATCTTACTATATAGATTCTATCTAATATTCTTAGAGGTGGTTAAATAAAATAATAAGTTCTAGTAATGGATTATTATGCTACCTAGCTAAAATAACAGTAAAAGCTTCCAATATTAAATCAGATACTAGAAGATAGTTACTAGTAACATAACAGAAGAAAATATTCTTGATTTATTTCTATGGAAACTCTATTATTTGATAATAGTTCAGATCATTTTATACCTGTATAATCATTCCTATCTACAACTAAACAAACCTTCTGTACTAGATTAATTCATCATAAGATGAGTGGAAAAATACAGAAAGTAAATTTTTACTCATCATTCAATCATTTCTAATTCTAGTTTCATTTATTCATATAACCATATACAAGTAAACTTTCCTAATTAAATACAGACCTAAGAATTTCACTAACAAATTCATAGTATCTAAGCATCAATAGGAAATCTAAACATGACTGCTTCATTTCAATAAATTGTTTAAACTGAAATAAATAAGATAACACAATGGAACTTGGTAATTTGTAGAAGAGACAAACAACCCATGGAGCCCATTCCACCCAACCTTTTCCAGAAGATAGCTCAAATGCTTGTCTTAGGACCCTTGAGCTTGTCCACTGATCCACCAGGATGAATGCACTGTGTGGATAAATTGGATTCAAATACCCCTACAACTCAACAGAAGAACAATACAACAGTACTTCAGTCCTCAGTAGTAAAGAACTCAGCTTTCAAGCTGCACTAGTTAAAAGCAGACTTAATCACTCAATCCACTTCTTCCTTTCCCCTCATCGAATCTCTTGTGCACCTTTCTCAACTTCATAAAATTTCACAAGGTAAAGAATGAACAACCTCCTACTGAATTCGATGGATAGATATATGCATGCCTAGGTCTTTTTGGTTAGTTTTTCAATTAATGAGCCACCTACTCTGTTCCACTTTCTTGGGGAACATGACAACAAATTTACGGAAGTTTCCCTGTGCAACAGCTAGAAGTGGTTGAGGATGCTTCCATGTGTCAGTTTTCTCTCACCCTAGTTTATTCCTCCTAGTGGGTCAGTGGACACTAATTAAAAAATCTCCTTAGGCTATTTGTCTAATCTTTTATTTATTAAATAATAAAATATCCAACATAATTAATTATAATCATCCTTGACCCCACTTGGTCAATAGTCATAAACATTACAATAAAAGTAAAATATAATGTTTTCTTAAACATAAAATGTTATTGAAATTGGGGTACGTGACACAGGAGGATCAAGGGATCACATCATCCAGTTTGAACCTTCCTTATATGGTGATTATAATATTCTAGTTATTGCATGGGACACATGTGTACCACATACATTGAGAGAGAGAGAGTTAGAAGGGTTGTTTCCCCACTCCTTGTCGTTATCCCTTTTGTCAAATTGTGGTTAGTCTTGTGTTGGCTTAGCCTTGTTTTGACCCCTCTTTTGTTAGCCTTATGTCCAAGTTACCACATTGAGTTTGGTAGCTTACCCTTCATCATGTCTTATATGAAACCCTCCCCTACAGTTATAATGGTGTCCTAATATTAAATTATATTTTTTATGTGGAAAACCTTCCTAATAATATGACACCTTGATATTTTAGTCTAACCCTAACATCAATGAAAATATAGAAGGGGAACCTTCTAGGAGGTCATTAAGAGGCTATAAATATAATCCTAGCCTCCTTTGTGAAGAGCATATTTAAGGTAATTTTGAACTCTGATTTTGGCATGATTGTTCTAAGGTTTTTTGTACTCTTGGTTGGGTGACGCCAAGGGTTTCAAGGATTCTATTGCTTTGGGATTCACTTGTGTTGGCATATACTAACACAACGCTACCCTTTCTAAAGGTTATTACAACAATTCTCCTTATTTTGATTGGATGGAAACTTTTCTTGTGCTCTCCTTCTTAACGATGCCATTTCTAAAGGTTCTTATAATAGTTGTTTACTCCTCCGTCCTTCAACACGTGTGAACCCATGTTTCTTTTTGTGGGTGTTGTACACTATTTAGGGTCTATTTTTGGGGATTAATTTTGTCTCCTTGCTTAGTGTTGAGTGGATTATCCATAATGTGGTTGTCATCTGTGGTTTGGGGTCTATTTTGAGGCTACATTTTGTGTCCTTTCCTAGAAAATGGGTCTCATGGACTTGTGAAATTTATTGTCTATATTTGTTGATGTTTTTGGGTTGTTACTAGATGTGTCATATCCTCATTAATCTATTGTAACTTCTACTATAACTTTCTCACCCTATCCTTTAGCAATCTCTCTCTCTCTCTCTCTTAGGTATGTTTATGCCCTCGGGTAAGGACTAGTTTTTGTTCCATTTATTGAATTGTATTTGAGAGGAAATATATGATATGAAAGTTAACTCTAAGTATAAGGAATGTTCTCACCCTCAAATAAGTTATCATATTTGAATTTTTTGATTTTTTGTTGATTAGATTTTTTATTACTATTGATCTCCTTTAGATTATGATTTTACTTGAGTATTATTTTATTTTTGTAATTTAAATTTTCATTTAATCACAATCCTTTGTCAATTTCATTAATTTTAACATGGTATCAAATCTTAAGGTTTGTAGTGAGCTCTATTTATCATCCTAACTGAGCATACATAGTTCCTAGGGCAAGGGTTTCTTGGAAAATTTCAGCACTTTGGTCGTGAGAGTTTGAAGATGGAAACTTCTTTAGTTAAGACAAAATACAAGATTGAAGGAGCCTCAAAATTCATTTCTTGGAAATATAGGATTTTGAATATCCTAGAGGAGACTAAGATGGATGATATGGTTACTAGGGTTGTCAAAGATCCCACAACAAATCAAGGAAGAGAAGCCTTTAAGAAGAAGCAATCCAAGGCAAAGAGAACTATATTTTATTCGGTAAAGGATAATTTGATGCTTGTAATAGATCCTTTAAGGACAAATAAAGAATGTTTCAATTCCCTATAAAATCCCTATGAGAAGAAGGCTCCTACTTAGAATAGGGTTTTGAAAAAGCATATTCATTCACTGAAGATGGAGAATGATGAGACGATTGCCTCTTTCTTCTCTAGAATCTCTCAGATGAGAGATTAACCCATGACCAGTGGGTTTTAAGTAGATGATGATGACCTTGTGCATATATATCAGTAGATGTTCTTCCTGCATCTTAGGAGACATTTATGGCAATAGTAAATGGAAGATAAATTCAATCAAGTTTTAATAGGCTGTGACATGATTTATTAGAAGAAGAAGGAAGGATCCAGAGCAGGATTGGCCTCCCATTGAAAAATATCATGCCCTTGATTCTAAGGCAAATAAGGGAAGAATATTCCTGCAGCATAAGGAAAAAGGTAAGCAACATCAAAGTAAGAATTTTTACATGTAAAAGATAAGGTGCTATAATTTCAACTGGTTTGGTCATTTTGAAAAATATGGAAAGAAAACTCCTAACAAGAAGGAACACAAAGGAAAGTACCATGATTCAACTGCTACAAAAGAAGAAGAGACTCAACGAAAGAAATGAAGGTTTTCTACCAAATATCAATAACGAAGAAGATAATGATACCTGATGTCAACACTCTCAAGTTCCATCTCCAACTAAACAAATTTTTGGTGGATAGATAGTGGAACCTCCAAGAACATGACTAGATTCAGGAAGGATCTTGTAGATTACAAGGACATGAAGTTCCATGTGAAAGTGGAACTGGGATATGATAGTACCTATTCCATAAAAGGAGTTGGTTCAACCTCCATTAATCTTGATTCATGTACATTTATTCACATTGAATAAATTTTATATGTTCATGTGTTAAATAATAATCTTATTTTAGTTACAATTTTAGAAAACAAGGGGTACACAATATCCTTCTCAAATGGAAAGTCTCAAATGTGGCCTAAGAATGGAAACATGAGTTCAACCATCATGATTTGGGGTTGTGAAGATAATATTTACAATATTTCAGGACATGCTATTCAATCCATTTTCTATCCATAGAAGATATTCATAGAAATCCAGAGCGAGCTAACAGTGCCCTACTACCCCCAAACGAATTGGGTGGAAAAAAGGAAAAAATAACAATTGATGAAGCATCCAGAACCATGATGTATGACTAGGATATTCCTCTTTCTCTTTGGTCATAGGCTATTAGTATTGTAATTTATGTTCCAAATAGATGTCCTCATGCACTCTTAGGAGAGAAGACTCCAGAAGAAGAATTTACAGATCATAGATGTATATTGAGGTCAGTATAGATGTGAAATTTCATGAGGAGGTTTTTTTTCGTCAATCTAGAAAGATTCTTAGTAGCATATGCATGGAAGAGCAAGAAATTCTAGGTTCAAAGTCTAGTCCATGAGTCATCTCTTTCAGATGAGCAAAGGGAGGAAGCTAGGGAGAATTCAATTGATCCCTTTGAGGATCCTATTGAGAGGCCTCTAGAAGCACCTCCTACCAAAATGAGTCCATCTTGGTGCAAAAATATTCTACAAGAAGCAAAAAATCATGCAACACCAAAGGGGACTTTTAGAGAAAGAAAAAGGTCACAAAGGTATTGAGGTTTGGTTTTGGTTATGTATGTGGATGGATTATTCCTCACTGGAGAGGGTCAGTTGATAACTTAGTGCAAGAGGGATATTACAACAAACTTTGAGAGAAATTTTTTGGTCCTCATGCATTATTTCCATGGGATCGAGGTGTGAAAGAAGTCAGGAAAAATATTCCTTTCTCAAGGGAAGTATACTATTGATGTGCTTGAGATTCAGAATGATGGACTGCAAGTCCATGGAAACAACAATGGTGTACAACCTGAAGAAGTTACATGACTAAGCTTCACTTTCATATCCAGTAGATCCTACCTTATACCGCCATCTCATTGGAGCATTAATGTACTTGGTACACGTCAGGACTAACATTTGCTATGCAGTTAACTCCCTAAGTCAATGCATGTTTGATCCGAGGCACATACATTGGGTAGCTTCCAAACATATACTCAGACATCTCAAGGGTACTATAGCTTGTGGGATCAAATACACTTCCAATGGGGGTGTAATAAATCATGGCTAAACATATGCATATTGGACAGGTAGTGCCTTACACCAGAAGAGAAATTATGGATATCGTTTCAGTATGTAATTAGTTATGATTTCCTGGTCTAGAAGAAAACATGACTCTATACCCCAAAGCACCAAAAATGCAGAATATATTTCTACCAATGATTCCTATTGGATAATAGTGTGGATAAGGAAGCTACTTGTTGATTTGGTCAATGCAAGGATTTAGCCAATAGATATACATTGTATGAATATCTAAGAAATTCCTATGTTCCATGATAGGTCAAAACACATCGAGATGAAGTATCACTATGCCAAGGAAATGGTGCAGAGAAATGCCATTATATTTCAGCATGTTATGTCAAACGAACAGACTACCGATGTGTTGAACTAGTCTTTATCCATGAAAAAGTTTGCATTCTTCCGAGACAAGATTGGTGTTGTTGAGAATAAATCTCTTACTAAGAGGGAGTGTTAAATATAATGCAACTGTGAGAGCCATTCTCTAGGAATGGCACCCTAGTTAGTTAACTAGGGATATGGGTCAGTTAAAAAGGCAGTTGAAGTCCCTAGTGGGTATCTAGGGCCCCTAGTAGTTATCTAGGGATCTTGATCTAGGACCAAGAAATACAATGCCATGGAAAAATAACCTAGTGGATCACTAGGGCCTCTTGGTCAGTTACACTAGAGATATTTATGGTCCAGGACCAAGCAGTGCATAATCCTAGTCATTATCTAGGGAAATTGGTCTAGGAACAAGTCATATAAGCCCCTAGTAGTTATCTAGGGTCCCTACTCAATCCTTAGGGCACATAGTTAGTTAATGAGGTGGATATTGGTAAGTTAACTAATATGATGATGTGTGATTCCCTCATCTTCTAGGTCTTCAAGATGGTTGAGCTAGGTTTTTTCCTAAAGGGACTGGCTAACCCCTGACAGAGTCAGTAGAATTTCACCTTAGGGGAAGTTAGGACGATTGGAGGATCACATCATCCAATTTGAACCTTCCTTATATGGTGATGATAAACTTCCATTTATTGCATGGGACACATGTGGACCACATACATTAAGAGAGAGAGTTAGAAGGGTTGTTTTCCCCCTCCTTGTATTTAGCCTTCTTGTTGACTTATGGTTAGTCATGTGTTGGCTTAGTCTTGTGTTGAACCCTCTTTTGTTAGCCTTGTGTGAAAGTGCCCCCCTTGATTTTGGTAGCTTACCCTTTCTTGTGTCTTATATGAAACCCTCCCCTAAATTTATAATGACAACCTAATATTAAATTATTATTTTTAGGTGGAAATCCTTCCTAATTGTATGACATATTTAGTTTTAAGTCTAACCCTAATTTCAATGAAACATTAGAAGGGGAACTATAGGAGGTCATTGATAGGATATACATATAGGCCTAACCTCCCTTGTGAAGAGAATCTTTAAGGCAATTTTGAGCTCTGATTTTGACATGAATTTTCTAGGGTTTTTGGTACTCTTGCTTGGGTGATGTCAAGGGTTTCAATGCTTCTATTTCTTGGGAATTCACTTGTGTTGGGATCTATTTACATAACACTTCTATTTCTAAGGGTTATTACAAAATATCACCTTCTTTTTCTTGGAGAGACACTTGTCTTGGGATTTCCTTCTCAATGTTATCTTTTTTTAAGGTTCTAATAGTTGTTTACTCCTCTGTCCTTCCACACATGTGAACCTATGTTTCTTTTTGTGGCTTCCATTTGCTGTTTGGAGTCTATTTTTTGGGTTTAATTTTGTCTCCTTACTTATCGTTGACTGGAATATCCATAATATGGATACCGTCTACTATTTAGGGTCTATTTTGGGGTTGTGTTTTATCTCCTTAGCTAGCAAAGGGGTCTCATGGACTTGTGATAACTATTGGATTCCTTTGTTTATGTTTTGAGATTGTTCTTAGATGCATCGTATTGTGATTAAGCTATTGTACCTTATTCTATAACTATCTGACCCTATCCTTAATCACACACTCTCTCTCTCTCTCAGATATGTTTATGCCCTCAGGTAAGGGCGAGTTTTTCTTCCATTTATTGAATTTCCTTTATGAGGAAAGATCTGATTTGGAATTTAACTCTGATTATAAGGAAGGTTCTCACCCTCAAGTAAGTTATGATATCTGAATTGTTTGATATTCTATTGACTAGATTTTTTATTACTATTGATGTCCTCTATATTGTTGTTCTACTTCAGTATTATATTCTTTTTGTAGTTTAAATTTTCATTTAATCACAATTCTTTGTTAATTTATCTAATTTTAACATTGATGCCCTACCTTTTCCATCTGCAAAATCAGTATATCCCTGATACTCAGGAAAAACCCTTAAAAACACATTTTTGTTGATACACATAGGTCATAAGCCATACATCTTGTGTACATGCAGCTTGCTCCATTACAACCTGCGTACATCGGGTTTTGTGCTCAAAAATAAAAATATTTCAATTTTTCCATCCCAAGTCATGGTGGTTATGATCCTTGTCCTTACATATGCTGAAAAATGCTTGAATTCAACCCTCCATCTCCCATTTGAGGGATTTATATTGAGGCATTGTGAAGCATTAAAGGAGAAGAAACTTTGAGAGCAAGTAAACTGTAGTTAACATTTTACTCATTTCCATTTCCTTGAGTATGAATTCCTTTATTCTTGTTAGATTGAAATTATTATGTTCATCTCCCAAGCTCTTCATTATCTTGCAGAGGAGGAACCCAATTACTCATACTTGTGAGATTTCCATTGCATGGAGAATTGAAGTGGTGGAGGACTAGGTGGAGGAACTTAGATTCTTGGTTCTAACGAGTTTCCTATAGAAGGTTGTCACTTTGTACTTATGTTCTTTATATTAACATAAATAATCTTTACTCATCCAATTCATGTGCAAATGTTTATATTAATTTCCATGGGTATATTTTATTTATACATGTTAAATGGATTATGCTATAGTAAATACTAACATTTTATATACATATTATATGATTGGATAGCTTTTGTTGTTGAGGACAAGTTGTAGGTGAAGAGCATTTGATCGCAAACTCAACGATGGTGTTCTTTGAACATATGGTTGAGGTATGGGCCATATCCTTTAGTTTTTAGAATTTTACGTTTATATAGCATACTTGAGAATGGAGTTGATTTCTGGTGTCACTCTGTCTGTTGTGGTCTACCCCAAGCCATAGTAATATTTTGTCTGTAACATAATTGGTGACTCCGCTGGGGAGAGTCTTCTTCTTCTGGGGTGTTTTGGGTGCATTTTTGCTTTTATTGAGTTTTGTTTCATTAAGTTTCTGTGTCCCTTGTATCTTAACAGTCAATGGTTGACAAAATTTTTTGAGTGGTTTTGCTTCACTCTCATTGTTTATCCCCTTTTTTTGATATACATGGGTCATAACTTTGACAATCATGTGTACCCGTGGGATAACTATGTTTGACTCGTGTACATACCCTGCTATTTTCTTGAAAGTCGCATACATTTCAATTTTTAGCTTATTTCTTGATTGGAATGATTACTGGGTGAATTTTGAGTATTGTTGAGTCTCCTCGGGTCTCTATGTTTCCTGTTAATCGCCTTTATAGTGATTTGAAACTCTCATTTTCTTAGTTTTTAGAAATTTGGTTCTTGTCATTCTTCCATTAGTATTTTTTCTATTAGTTCATGAGTCATGACTTCTTAGTTTATTTCTTTGATTTTATTCTTATACTTACTGTAGGATCTGAGAGTTTCATGGTTTCATTTTGCATTTTCATTCAATTATATTGAAAATACAAAAATATTTGCATTTTTTTCATATTAACTTGCATACTTGCATTTTACATATTTTCTTGCATGTTTGCATTTTTAATTTTTAGAGAACTTGCATTTGTATTTTTAATTGGAATGTTTTTAGTGTAGGCATCATATTGGAAATATTGCATTGGCATTGGAACTAAAAGAGACCATTTTTTTGCATTTGAAGTAGTTGCATACAATTTTCATTTGGAAAACAAGACTTGTACTTAGCAATGTTTTAATGTATGATTTTCTATTCTTCCCGAGTCACAAACATCATTACTTTGAATACCATATCCCATTGAGTAAGAAATAGACAAACAAAATTATTATTTAACTTTAAAATTGAATAGAAGGATTTCATTTTCTAGGGTGCAAAAACAAGCATAGGTTTAGAGTCTTGGAATAGGATTGTGTGAGTAAACTTCTCCAAGACTATAAAACAAAAACTAGGTGTCTGTCGAAGGAGTGAAGAAATACTTGGTATAATTGGTGTTTTTGGGAATCTTCTCTAAAAAGGGAGTCAAGAATGAGGAAGCATGAACATTGTATGGGGAGATAGCCTCCAATACCTTCTATTAGTGCCATAGATATATCTAGGTTCTATTTATATCTAGGGGTTCTTGAGGTACTTTGGTTCTATAGTAAGGATTTCTCCCTACTACAGGGGTAGGAATGGCTCCCTTCTATCTATAGGACAGAAGGGTAGGTTCCTGCTAGTGGGTAAATGCAAAGAATGAAAACATAATGTAAATAACAGAAATGAAAGCTAAACTATAAGCAGAAAATAAAAATGTAAGGTAAATGGCAGTAAAGTAAACTAAGAAAAGATGGAAAAGATGGATGTTGGTCATCTGGGTAGACCTGGGTTTACTATCATGAACCAACAACACCCCTAGCTCACTAGCCCTTTCGGTGACAGACCGCGGGGCGGCCTGAAGTCTCACCTGAAGTGATCCTAATGGGTTGGTCAAGGACTCAAGTGTCTCAACTAGGTTCTATATGGCATCCTGTGTGCATCTCGCAGCTCTTATTAGCTCATGAGACCGCTCTTTCCTCTCTGCGATGCGATGCGCAGTTTCCTCTTACCCACGATGACTCCAACCTCTATCGCATCGCCTCGTCCTGGGCAACACGTAACTCTTTCCTCTGCTTGATCCTTAACCGCAGCACACCACAGCCCCTCTAGTGGTGCGACATCACCTCCCTATGATATCCTACTGTTGCGACTCAGCGTAACTATATTACTGGTGTTAACCTACCGGACACAATACGCAGAGCTATTTTATACTACGACTCTTAGCTGTCTCAAGGGAAACTTAGACAGACTCTTATACAGAATACTTAAAGACTTCAACTTGCATTTATCCTAGTTATATGCTATGAACTGAATAACATACACATATATTTACTGTAAGCAAAGTTCATGTAATGAATGACAGATATAACAAGTAAATACAATCACATGAATCAACACATAACGCTATGATTTTACGTGGTTCACTTCCAGGGTGGAAGTTACATCCATAGAACTGTGTTTCTATATTATAACTTGAGAGAGGTACACAGTTTTGCTGCACCACATATGCAGCTAGAGATCTTCTGGGTAACTCCGCACTCATCCAGGAGCCCTTCTCTCCTAGATCTCTTCTCTATATTTCCTTCTTACAATATACTCTCTCTCTCTCTCTCTCTCTCTCTCTCTCTCTCTGTGTGTGTGTCTATCAATCCTTGCGGATTGTTACAATACAAAATATAGTAAGCTAACAGACTACTGATAATCTGACTAGATGGATGGCCTAAAATGCCCTAAATGCCAACCTTTTACAATACAAAATACATCCCTTTATAGGCGGCCCGAAGGTCTCACCATTACAACACTGTGGGCCTGTCCCAACAGTAACCCAAACCCTAATTAGTGATAGTAGGCATATCTGTACTTGGGGTAGCTACTTTCTGTCACACCACTGCTCTCTACAGTCTTCCATGCTTCCCGACGCTGACCATGGGTACTATGCACCGCTTCCCTTATTATGTCCTTCGTCTTCAATACCTCAGCCTCGTTGCTCCTTTTCCTTTATGAGGGTAGCTGATCCCTCCTGTCTTCGCCACTGCCTTCAATGCAGTGGTTGAGCTCTCTCTTCTCAGCCACTCAGGTACTGTCATGGTTTTCGGCTCTGCTCTGCAGCTAGAAACATGCTACGACGTCGTAGCTTCACATTATCTCTTCATATTTGCCAAACTATCTATCCGCCAAAATGGCAGCTTTTCCTGTAGCTGCAGGACCCTGCTCCAACAATGGAAGCATTGGTGAACCCCTCTGCAAACGCGGGTTAGGGTTCCACCTCCAAAGACTTACAAGCAAATACTAAGTGACAATAACCTACAAAACAATGTTAAGCAAAATGTGCAAATGAAATAGGGGTTAGAAATCAAAGCAAAATAAACAACTAAGAAATAAAACATGAAACATGGTTATACCTTCTCTAGTGGAAATGGGCCACCATGCCCTAGCTTGTGGAAGCACTCCTCTCTCTTGGATGGGGAGCAATAGTTCAATGGGAATGGAGGAGAGGGAGTGTGGGTGGCTTGAGAGGCAAATGTGTCTCAAGGCATCCACTTGGGTAGCATAACAGTGTGCAAGGGAGGAGTGTTTTGAGAGTGACCACCCACCCTCCTTTTATAGCTTTTCCAAGGGGTTTTAGGGTTTTAAGCCCTTGATCATGGATTTAGCCCCTTCCACCCTAACTTTAGCTCCTTTTAGGGTTTTAACCTCTTTTGAGGGCTTTAGCTCCTAGGAGGCTATTTTGGGCTCTTTTTTGGGGTTTTAGCCCCTTTTCTTCATCCTTAGGCTATTTTGAGGGTGTGGGGGTTTAATGGAGGGTCAAATGGAGTGATATGAGGGTCATGAGATGGTGTCCTTGGGTGGTGTAGGCCATAGAGAGCTATGTGGGGGATTTTTGGGTTAACATATTGCCCCCTGATGTGTGAGGGTAGGAGCTGAATGTATGGCTGATGGACATCATAGGATTTTGCTGTGTAGAGGTGGTGCTTTCAGGGCTGGGGCATGGTGGCTTTTGGTTTTTGTATTAATATGGTTCCCATCAATGGGTGAGATACAATAAATGTGTGACATGTATATGGATGAGGTGAACATCCCCATGCTCATGACAATGTTGAAAGAATAATTTGATCTATGCTCTAAAATAAAAGAGCTAATTATATACAACTGATGTTACAATAATGGTTGCCTCCATGTGAGGCTGAATACAATACTAATATGGTATATTGGACCCATGGAATTCTCATGGAATGCTATATCTTCATGACTGATAGTCTGCTAGATCTGGAACGGTACATAGGTGTATGGACTTGCTGATTGAGAGTCAGAGTCTCTGTGGTACAAGTATGCTTGCATCAATCATAAAGGTATATTGAAGCACTGCTGGGGCTTCTGAACACTGTCTCCAATGCAACCCAAAAATGACAAAGGACATAACCTGTTTAGGTCCCTCGAGTAGACTCACCAATGTGCTAGAGTTAGGTGACATCATGGGTCTTCAACCAAACACTGTGTGGAACAAAGCCTGTACGAATCTCAATGGTGCGATGATGGAGTTGAAGTTGAGCACGTGAGAAACAACCATCCCGAGAGGTACTAAGGAATCCTCTCAAGTGGTCCAAGAAACTCATCAATGATGTTAATGAAACTAAGGTACAGGGACCTCTGGGTCTATCCTCAGGAATATGTGTGTTGGTGTCGACAGAGGGAGACCTACCCCTAGTCAAGGCAATGATGTTTACCTGACCAGGAGCGCGAGGGAGATAACCGAAATATGTGAAGCAATCTGTGGACTGACTCACTGAATGGGGAGGGGAGGAGGGAAAGAACTGAATAGGGGTAGGGGGAGTGTGGGAGACTCAAAATTCCTTTGTTTAGAGTATGACGGTAGGGCGGACCAGGTAGCAAATGAAACTGATGAAAGGGTATGGGATCATAGCTGTAATACTGGGAATGTCGCTGCAGATGGGAAATACTTGGAGGAGGTGGACACTTTTGATACTGATGGGATCCAAGGAAGACAAATTGTAGAGTACTTTGAACAAATGTGACCCAATGTGGGAATGCTGCCAAACTATTTACTGTGGGGTGGTGTCTAGGGACACCGTTATGGTACAATCTTGTGGATTTTTGGTGAGCCCGAGAAAGTAAATGCTCGATGGTGCTTTCAATTTTAGAGATTTTGAAAGAACGAAGAAGATTCCAGTGGGTGCTCTTTTTCATTGGTAGTCTCCTATGCCCGTAAAAGGATAAAAGTATACATAGGAGAGTTCACCCATCCTGTAGGGGATGAGAGACTTCTTTACCGTTGGTAGTCCAATCAGGCCAGAAAAGGTTAAACCTATACTAACTGGACGATCATTCAAATACTTTTACGAGCATGAATGAAACCAATTTTTCTCGGCCATTTTTTTTTTTATGAGACGGCTGGAAAAACACTTAATGACAACCTGTGGTGAGCGTTTTCGTAAAGTGCGGCCCCTCTACCCAAGAAAGCATAAAAGTATGCAGAGGGGAACGGTCTTGGCTTGAGTGTTCCAAGGAATTCCTTTTCAATTGATGGTATACATGGTCCACAAAAGGAGGTAAACGAGATGATGTAGATGCCCTTTCCTATACTTTAGCGAGCAAGAAAGGAAGCAACTGTGCTCGAAAATCTTTTCATTGTTTTTAAAAGTCAGAAAAGAGCTTAAATGAAACTCCAGTGTGGTCAACTGATTACGGTGGCATAGGAGGTGCCCCATGTCAGGATGGTGGAAAGAGGTCCAAAGGTCATTTACGTAGTATGGAAAGATCAAAGGCTCTCAAACATATCAATACATGCATGGGATAAATCACGACAGAGCCTCACGAGTCGGTACATCAGAGGCACACAAATCGAGGTGGATCTCAAACAGAGGTCAAGAGATCATGTATGTGTGTTGCAATGGATGGACCTGACTACATGTGATGTGAGTGCAATTCCAGGGGAACTTCTATGCCAAATACATGCAAGAAAAATAAATGATTTTGTGGACAGTGGTCCAGAGGTCTGTGTGAGGTGCGGTGGATAGAAAAGACAACTATGTGTTAAAATACAAAACTAAACTAAAAACATGGTAACCATTAATAGGTGGTGGCCTGAAAACTTGCATGAGTAGCGGTAGGGGAGTGTGATACAAGCACAGGTCCGTAAACACTTGCATCATCATGTCATGGCTTGTAAATCGAGGTGACTTATGAGAAATGGTCCTAAAATTAATTTGTTAAACATGAGACGATGGTCTCATCAGGAGATGGAAATTTGAGACTGGAGGTGTCTAGAACCAGTTCCAGGTGACTTTGGATTAGCAGCTGATGGTGCTACCCCTAACTTGTGCTAAAAAACATTGAAAAACAAGAAAGGGAAAAAACTACGCTATAAGGGACTCATAGTGGTTATCAAGCATAGACTCTCTTGAGGTGGAGCTCGCTGCACAGCTTCTTCAAGAGTGAACCATCTAAGTCAGTGAAGAGGTATGCCCCCTTGCCGAGATGAAGGTAATTGGCAAGGCGGGATGATGAAATATGGTCTTTTATGGGAAGAACTGATTCCACACTATGGTTTAAAGAGAATGGGGTAAAACCGAAGGTAGTCTTGCATATATCTCTGTCATTGCGTAAGTGGTGCTGGGATAGATCAGGTGGATCTTCCATAGCCAATGAGATAGAAGGGAAAATGGTGCTAGAGATCATGTAAATGGTATTGGTTATGGTTTTTGTGGCCTTGCCCCTAGTCTCTATTGGAGGAAGAGGGGTAGGCCTGGAGACAGAAGGAGTCTTTAATGGACCTGGAGGTAGGTGCAACATCACCTCAATTGGTTGGACATGAGTCAATACATCATGGGGCCTCAGAGGTATGGTAGGTGGTTCAAGGTACCACATGGGATCTCCCAGTCTAAAATCCTATAGATTAAGGGTTACCAAGGCAGACTTACTCACGATCCCGGATGATAGGAAAAGGAAAAGGAAAAGAACAAGGAAAAGGATTGTGTTGATCGGGAATGAACCCCAATGTTTCCCTGGTAACTGAGGTTGTGGCTGTGGTTGGGGAAACAATGGAAGAGAGAGATCTGATGGATTGTCGGTGATGTTGGAGATAATAGGGTCGGTTGAACTAGACATCATGTAAATGGACATGGTGTCCGAAAAAGGAGGTGGGGGGTGAACTTCTTCAATTAAAGTGATCTCAAATTCAAGGGAATGTTGTCTAAGGTTGGATAAATCCATTAAAAACTTGTGAAAGTCTTGGCAGTGGTGAGAATATTCTCCATACAATCTGCAAAGGATGCAAGCATGGTTGGTTCTCAATGCCTTGTTTCTGACTATTGGCGCGGTTGGAAGTTCAACCACGGGGATGTTTTCGTTTTGTATCCATGGCATCTAAATGCGCATAGATCATTGGGATTTTAGGGAAAATTTGAGTTGGGTGGCCCTACTATTCACAGATGGTGCAAGGCAGGACTTGTCGCGGCTCTGCGATAGGTTTCACATTATTTCCCCTAGCCCTTTTTGGGTGGGGCAGTGCAGGTGCAGGTGTGGTGGTTGGTTTTTGTGGACTGGGTGGGGGATGGGACGTGACTACAATGGGTTGCATAGGTGTTAAGATTACCTGGGGAATTGATGGTTGAGCTGGTGGATCAAGATACCACACCATCCCAATGTAAAGTTGGGTAGGTTGAGGGTGGCCATTACTGGCTTGCTCATGACACCAGGTGGGGGGAAGAGGAAGGGAATCGTATGGATTGGAAATGAGCCCAGATAACTCCTTGATGGTTACATGTGGGGGTGCGGTTGTGCCTACGGCTGCACGAAATGCTACTGCTGCGGGTGATGTTGCGGCTATTGTTGGTGTTGCGGTTGCAGATGATATTGTGGTTGTGGTTGGGGCTGTGGCTGCGGTTATTATTTGGGTGTAGCGGTGCTGGATGAGACCATGCACAAGTCTGTAGTCTCATTTTGTGTTAGTGGTGGTGACATTGAGGGGAAAGGAGCTGTCATGGTGGGATCGGCAAAAAACCCAGGGCCCACATTCAACAATGGGTAGGTTGGTGTGTTGTCAACCATAGTGTTGATTGCAGGGACGACATCAACGTGTGTAGTCGTCCCTTGTGGCTCAATAGTGATGATGGTAGGGATAATGTTGGTGGGTGCTGTTAACCCTTGCGGATCATGATAAGTGAGTTGATCAACCATCACAATCTTCCCTTCATGGGGGAACATCATGAGATGAAAGACAATTGATGTGACTGCTCTCATGGCGTACATATAACTTCTTCCAAGGAGAAGGTTATAGTATAGTTGAGCATTGATGACCTCTATGTCGATCAACACTGTCTTCCCAGCTAATGTGATGGGGAAATGGGGGAGGATTTCTTGGGATTTAGTGGGATGGACATCATAATCCCGTAGATTTGTAGAGGATGGTTGCAGAATTGGTGATCCCAATTTATTCCAAACCAAGGTAGACATAACGCACATAGATTCCCCCTCATATACTATGCACCGGTGCACAACCAAGTTCTAGATAGATACCGGGATTTGGAAGGCGATGGTCGATGACATGCATGATTCTCCATTCTTTGTGTCGAATGTGATAAAATTGGAGTCGGAGGGTCTATGGCCCCAAGGATGGCTAGTAACGCTTTCTACTGTGTTGGACACATTTTGTGTTTGGGTACACAGGGTACTCCCAAAAGACCAAACACCTTGAGCAACTGCTTCACACAAATAGATCACAGATCAACACACCAATGTTTGTCACGTGGTTAAAACCCTTGAGAGGGAAACAGTCCATGGCCCCAACCAAATAGCTACTTGGAGCAATTTATTATGTCAAAGAAAGAAAGTTACATGATCTTCTCATAATCGATCAACTAGCCAAGGACCCTCTATGCTCTTTAAATAGAGATCATAGAGAAATCGGGTGTTAAGCCATGAATCAATGGTAGGTATGATCTAAGAGAAGTTGAACCGTTGGATCACTCTATGTCTAGAACATATCGTGATCATTGGATTATAATATTTACAAATGCACACTAATGCATACTAAAGAAACACACTTTTACCTAACGGATATATTACATAAGTTGATCTTAACTAACTCCTAAGTGTCTAAATATCCTAACATCCCCCCTTAAGAACAACTTGGGATAGGATTGAAGGATTTACAAAAGTGAAACTATTAGGAGAAGGAAGGAGGCATTAGAGCCTATCCCCCCTTAAGGACACATTCATGAACTCCTAACATAGATCAAATTTTAGAAAACTTCACTTCTGTAAGAGACTTGGTGAAAATGTCTGCAACTTGATCATCTGTAGGGAAATAGAGAACTTCAATAACACCATCATGAACAAGATTTCTGATGAATTACATGTGTAGCTCAATGTGTTTGCTGCGTTGATGTAGAAATGGATCTTTGGAAATCTTGATGGCACTCTAATTGTCGCACCAAATTGGAGTAGGTTACTGCTACTCGAATCCAAACTCTAAAAGGATCTGTCGAAGCCATAAAGCTTCTTGAATGGCATTAACTGTAGCTCGATATTCTGCTTCTACTGAAGAAAGAGCAAGTGCTTGTTGTTTCTTACAATCCCAAGTGATAGGTCCAAATCCCAGACTGAAAACATAACCTGCAGTAGACTTTCGATCATCAGGATCGCCGACCCAATCTGAAACAGTGAAACCAACCAACAAAGGTTTCCCCCCTGTAGTGTAATGAATCCCAAACTGAATTGTACCTCGAATATATCGAAGTATTCTTTTTGCTGCTTCTAGCGAATTTCATGAGGAGTTTGCATATAATAGGTAAAACGACCAATGGCAAAGTAAAGGTCAGGATGGGAATGAGTCAAGTATAAAATACTACTAACAGGCTGGCGATACAAGGTGGCATCTACTTCAGGGGAAGTACAAGTGGCAGAAAGTTTGACTCCAGATTGGAAGGGAGAAGGGGTTGGTTTACAATATTCCATGTGGAAGTGACGAAGAAGGTCACAAGCATACTTAGATTGGGAAAGAAAGATTCCTTCTTTGGTTTGCAGACTTGGATACCAAGAAAATAATGCAAATGTCCTAAATCTGACATTTGAAAATTTTGCTTAAGACTAGATTTCACATGGGTTATAAGTTTAGGGTCACTACCCGTAAGGATAAGATCATCAACATAAAGAACAAGTATGATGAGATGGTTTCCTACTTTCTTGGTATAGACATTGGGGTCAGAATGGCATCTAGAAAAACTAGTGTCAAGGAGAAAGCTATCCATTTTGGCATACCAAGCTCTAGGATCTTGCTTAAGGCCATATAAGGATTTATTAAGGAGACAAACAAGGCTAGAGTTATCCTGAAAATATCCAGGAGGTTGTTCCATGTAAATTTTCTCATGTAAATCACCATGTAACAAGGCAGACATGACATCCATTTGATGGAACTCCCAGTTATGTCAGCCCGCAAGGGAAAGAACAAGGCAGATGGAGTTCATTTTTGCTACAGGGGCAAAGGTTTCATTGTAGTCAATCCCTTCAACTTGGGAAAAACCTTTGGCAACTAACATTTTCTTAAGTCTTTCAACACTTCCATCTGATGCATACTTAGTTCTATAGACCCATTTACATCTGACAAGTTTTCTTCCTTTTGGAAGAGGAACAAGATCCCAAGTATCGCTTGCCATTAAGGAACGATATTCTTCATCCATAGCTGCATCCCAATCTATATTTCCTAAGGCTTCTGCAAAAGTTTCTGGATCATGATTCTTGGAAACTTGAGCCAAAAGAGAAGAGGCTCACTAAAACTGAGAACATGTTTGTTGCTGATCTCTAGGATCACTGGCAAGATCACTAGCTACTTCACATGTTGAATGAACCCATCGAGGAAGTATTGGTGCTGGTTCAATTGGAGGAACATGAGCAGGCAGAGGTGGATTTTCATCCTCACTATCATCATCAGAAAATGGATTTGGAAACCTGTTAAGGAAGCTAGAAGAAGAAGAAGAAGAAGGAACAATCATCGAATCAGGCTCACAGGCCAAAGATGGCAAACCCACCAAGTTAGGTTCACAGGACAAGATATTTTCATCAAATTTAACATCTCTTCTAATGATTATATCATGTGAATGGGGCTAAAGAAGTCTATAACCTTTTACATCTTCAGAATATCCAACGAATATGCACTTTTCACTTTTAGGATGCAATGCTTTCCATTTTTCATCCGGAATGTGAGCCCATGCTTCACAACCAAACACGCGAAAGTGACTTACATCTGGTTTAATTTTACTCCATGCTTCTTCTGGTGTTATACCTTGTAAAACTTTAGTGGGTGTGCGATTAAATATGTAATTTGCACAATTTATGGCTGTTAAATTTTCATATGCTTAACTAAGACATCAGTATATCATTTCATTTTTCATAATAAAAGCATATAAAACAAGATCACTGAAAGAAACAGCATCACAAGAACAACACATATTTATCTTGGGAAAACCCTAAAGGGAAAAACCCAGCAAAAGCTTCCTCAATATAGATGCCCCAAAAAGGGAAAAAGGTAAAACCAACAAGGAGATCAAAAACCTGATTCTCCTCCTTCTCTAGCAACTTCTCTCCTCCACAAGTGTGCTATTCCAAGTGAGTGTGTGTGTCAAGTGAGGAGCACTACACCTCTATTTATATTCATCTGTTCACTTAAAGTTTACTCAATTAACATGTTGGCTTAAGTTAACTCATGTAGGCTCGAGTTACACATGTAGGCTCAAGTAACCACACTGGGGTGATGATGACCCACCTTTACAATTTGAGGGGACTACCTCATGACTCTTATTAGTTCTTCTGATTAGGAGCATTGGGGTACAATGAAATACAAATGGTTCTCCCAGTTGGACCATCGGGGACCACAAAGGATACATAAATAATATTCTTTGAAGTTACAATATTTCAACACTCCCCCTTAATGAGAAGGGTATTCTACATCAACAACAACAAGAGCAGTGATGGGGGACATCATCAACATCAGCAGGGTAACACATCTATAAATCATTGGAAGCTTTTCAACATCATGTAGTCTTCATCTTCAATCTTCAGTCTTCATCATCAATAATATCTTCAGTCTTTGATCAGCAACATCTTAGCATTTTGATCTTTCAATTAGCAACGACATCTTCAGCACTTGGAACTTTCGATCAGAAACATCTTCAGCACTTTGACTGTTCGATCAGAAACAACATCTTCAACATTTTGACCTTTCAATCAGAAACATCTTCATCACTTTGACTGTTTGATCAGCAACATCATCATCAGCATTTTGAACTTTCGATCAACAACATCTTCAGCACTTTGATTTTTTTTTTTTTTTCGATCAGCAACAATATCTTCAGCATTTTGTCCTTTTGATCAGCAACATCTTCAGCATTTTTACTTTTCAATCAACAACAACATCTTCAACACCTTTTCCTTTCGATCAGCAGCAACATCTTCAGTACTTTGACCTCTCGATCAGTAGCAACATCATCATCATCATATTCTGATCTGTCGATCATAATTATCATCACATTCTAATCTTTCAATCAGAAACATCATCAACATAGAAACATCATCATCATACTCTGATCTTTCGATCAGAAACATCATCAACATACTCTGATCTTTCGATCAGAAACATCATCATCATACTCTGATCTTTCGATCAGAAACATCATAGTCATAGTGCGTCATCATCATACTCTGATCTTTTATATCAGTACGTCATCATCATCATACTCTGATCTTTCGATCCGTATGTCATCATCATCATCAGCAACAACCTACAATCCACAACTCAAAGACAAAAAGTATTTGGATCACTTTTGGACTTAAAGTTTAGGGATGATACAATCCCACCACATTCTCGACAACCGAAGTTACCGGATTGATTATGGGAGAATCAGTCCCTATCACTTTAGGACTAAGTCCAAGGATGATGCAATCCTACCACATTCTTGACGACCGAATTCACCAAATACAATACAATTACGAGATAATCACTCCCTATCACTTTAGGACTTGAGTCTAAGGATGATGCAATCCTACCACATTCTCGACGAACGAAGTTACCAGATACAATTACGGGATAATCACTCCCTATCACTTTAGGACTTGAGTCCAAGGATGATGCAATCCTACCACATTCTCGACGACCGAAGTCACCGGATACAATTACAGGATAATCACTCCCTATCACTTTAGGACTTGAGTCCAAGGATGATGCAATCCTACCACATTCTCAACGACTGAAGTCACCGGATACAATTACATGATAATCACTCGCTATCACTTTAGGACTATGTCCAAGGATGATGCAATCCCTCTTCATTCTTGAAGACCGAGGTCTCCGGATCACTTTAGGGAAGGGTCCCAAGGATGATACAATCCCATCACGTTCTTGATGATTGAGGTCACTGGATCTATTATGGACAGATGTCCCGGGATGATACAATCCCTCTTCATTCTCGAGGACCAAGGTCTCTGGATCACTTTAGGGCAAATTCCCAAGGATGATACAATCCCACTGCAACATCACTACTCCCCCTTTCGAGGAAGATCTTTCCGAACAAAACCAAGCTTGTCTCAAAAGTGTTCGAACTCTACTCTAGGCAAAGGCTTCATCGGTACATCATCATCCAAACCATCATCATCTACATCTTCAGTATCTGAATACTGATCTATCACCATCTGTATCTCCAGTATGTGAATACTGAAAGCATCATCATCTATATATTCAATATAGAAATACGGAATCACCATCATCTGTATCTACAGTATGTAAATACTGAAATATCATCTATATCTTCAGTATGGGAATACTGAAATCATCATCATCTATATATTCAGTATATAAATACTTAATCACCATCATCTGCATCTTATCTTATATCTAGAAATACCGGATTTCTACGTGTTACGTCGAAATACAGGGTCCTTTGTCATCACAACTATGGTTATAATATAGAATCATTGTAGTGTCCATCTTCAGGTCAAGGAGACTTGATATTAGCTTCTAAAGCTATATGGCTTCACAACTTAGTAGAGCAATCTGTTATGTATTCTGCTTCAACCGTGCTAAGAGAAACACTGTACCATTTCCTGCTAAACCGTGAACTCATAGTAGACCAAAAGCATATACCTGATGTGCTTTTCCTGTCTAAGATACTTCCAGCCCAATCTGCAACTATGTAGCCATACAATCTATACTCATGGCTACCATCATAGTATAGACCAAAGTCTATAGTCCCTTTCAGATATCTCATCACATGGTTTGCAGCTACTAGGTGAACCCGTCTTGGTTGAACAAGATATTGACTTAAGGTGTTCACAACAAAACAAATTTCTGGTATGGTATTTGTTAAGTACATCAATGACCCAATGATCTGTCTGTAGTGAGTCACATCCACTAACTCTAACGAGTCATCAGCTAACAGCTTTAGGTTGGAGTCCATGGGTGTGGCCATGACTTTGCATTCCAACATATTGAATCTCTTCAATATCTCTACCACATATTTTCCCTAGTTGAGAAAGATTCCTTCTGAATTTTTCCATACTTCCAGACCTAGGAAATAATGCATTAACCCAAGGTCTTTCATCTCAAATTCTTCTGCTAGTTTCTTCTTGATTTCCATGATCTATTTCCCATTCCCTGTCAAGAATAAGTCATCCACATATAGTAATAGAATGACAAGTACATCTTCTACAACCTTGTAGGAAAGGTTAGGATTGACTTTGCTCTTGGCAAAGCCCATGCTCATCAGGAAACTATCTATTCTTCCATACCAAGCTCTGGGAGCTTGCTTCAGGCTATAGAGTGCCTTCTTCAACTTGCATAATTGATTCCTTCTGTCTTCAACTTCAAATCCTCATATCTATTCAATGTAG
>LPNX010883279.1:535155-551858 GCA_001517045.1 Pseudotsuga menziesii | reverse complement strand
TGTGATAGATCACTTTGAAATGAGAACCTCAAATGAACATAGCAAAGGATTAGATCTTACCGATTTGAGGTGTCCGTCCTAGTTCTGGAGTTGGATGATCTAAGGTTTGTCACAGAAACCCTAATTTTTAAAACTTGGAATCTTTCAGATCTGATTGCATAGACAGATAGATCTCTTCAAATGGAGCTGTCCAATGTACTCCATTTCTGAAAACAGTGGAGGGAAGCTCCCGGAACAAGAATCCCTAATTTTCCAATTTCTTCTGCAGAAATGCCTATTATTGTTTCTGTGATATCTCCGACATTTCTGCTCCTCTATGTCCAAACTTTTGAACTAAGGTAACCTCGCATGTCCTTGATCCACCACCCTAGGTTTCATCAGAATTAGTTTCACCATTTGGGATTTATGATCATTTTCCCAAGGTGACCTATTACAGGACTGTTCAAAACAGCGAAGTTGTACGGCATGCCATGTGTCACTGGTTCATCTTCTGAGTCTGATATTTGGACCACCGAAATTACAGTATTGTTACGGAGAGAAATTCCTATGCTTGGGGTACCACAACAGACAGCTAGACTCCAGAAATCAATCTTTCCCAATATGCAATAGAAATAAAAACATCTAACACTAAAGGATCGAACCTCGTACCTTATTCCAGACGGTTGAAGTAGATCCACGTTGAGCTTACCAATCTTCAGCTTGAATTGTTATAGCACATCCTCAACAACAAGTAAAAAATACAAGCATACTATATTTCATGGTGTTAGATCTATTCTAGCATATATAATCAATAATGTATAAGCATTTGACATATTCCAATGGATACAATATTCATTCAAATACACATTACTGGACAGGAAAATATATTTCTATTAATATGAATCAGAGATTACAAGTGACAACCTCTGATGGCACGTCTACAAACTGGAGAAACTGAATCCCCCACTTGGGCCTCCACCACCTCAATCCTCCATCACTTCGATAGCAAGCTTACTAGCAAAGTGCAAGCTTGGGAAGAACACAACAGTGCTCCAAGGGACAAAGGGATGCAGACTCAAGCATAAGTTCTGGAAACAATGGACTATAGTTTTGATACTCTCAATTCTCTCTTCTGCTTTCAATGCCTCAATGGGTTCCTTATATAGCTTTTCAAATGGATACTGAAAGGTCGAATCCGTGCAATCTCAAGGCATATGGAAGGCCAGGAGTCATATGAGTTGGATCCAAGTCAAGGAACGCTCTAAAGGATTTTGGATTATGCACACATCCTGATGTACACGACTATAGAGGGAATATCCGTGTATGTACGCGGTTATCGGGGAAAAGGCCGCTTATATCATTTTTCTAATGTTTTTAGGGATGGTCAATGATACATCAAAAGACAAAAAGTGGTCCATAGGGGCTAATGAGTTTGCAGCGGGATAGGGGAAGGCCATACAATGTGTGATTCACCTAGTGGGGTGAAATCCGCTATAACAAGTCTGTGCCCTTTCTTGAAAATCTTTAGGAATTCCATTTGGACCTCTGTAGCCCACGATATTGCAATTCTCCCTAGGTGTCCTGTTTAGGGATGAATTCTGAAAGAGGCTGGAACCCTAACTTGGAGAGAACATATCTCCTGAAATACAGTGAATCTGAGGATGAATTTTGGATACAGTGTTCATCAGGATTTTTTCTTCAGCCCCTGCAATTTTCAGCTCCTGATCCTTCTCCAATCTCATAATATAGTGAATGTGCCAAAACGTAGCAGTTTTAGTATTTAGGGTTTTTCTAGCTCGGGGTCAAACCAGGGTTTGACTTTCCCGGAGATTCACCCAACCAAAAATCTTGATCCAGGTCTCTAAACTTTGGTTTTGATGAGGAGAACAATCCTATGCTGGTCTCACTCAAAAATTCCTCTTCTGTAGAAATCCCTAATTTCCACATCGAAAATTGAAAATGCTCGGAATTGAATTCCGCTTCGACAGAACGATGCACCCTTCAAAGGAGAGTCAGCCTAGCCTTCTTTTGCTGATTGATTGTGGAGAGAGAACCAAAAAATAAGAATCCCTAGCTTCTGTAACTTGTGAAAGCTGCCCTATTCAGGTTAGCTTTAATACCATGTTAAATTTTCATATGCTTAACTAAGACATCAGTATATCATTTCATTTTTCATAATAAAAGCATATAAAACAGGATCACTGAAAGAAACAGCATCACAAGAACAACACAGATTTATCCTGGGAAAACCCTAAAGGGAAAAACCCAGCAAAAGCTTCCTCAATATAGATGCCCCAAAACGGGAAAAAGGTAAAACCAACAAGGAGATCAAAAACCTGATTCTCCTCCTTCTCCAGCAACTTCTCTCCTCCACAAGTGCGCTGTTCCAAGTGAGTGTGTGTGTCAACTGAGGAGCTCTACACCTCTATTTATATTCATCCATTCACTTAAAGTTTACTCAATTAACATGTCATCTTAAGTTAACTCATATAGGCTCGAGTGACACATGTAGGCTCAAGTAACCACACTGGGGTGCTGATGACCCACCTTTACAATTTGAGGGGACTACCTCATGACTCTTATTATTTCTTCCGATTAGGAGCATCGGGGTACAATGAAATACAAATGGTTCTCCCGGTTGGACCATCGGGGACCACAAAAGATACATAAAGAATATTCTTTGAAGTTACAATATTTCAACAATGGCCTTAGCCCAATATTGAAGACTTAGTCCCTTAGATTGGATGCCATTTATTTTAAAGTGTGGTTCTTCCGTTCAACTACACCATTTTGTTGTGGTGTATATGGAACAGTGTGTTGTTGTTGGATTCCTTGTTCAGTGCAAAAAATAGTGAACTTGTAGTTAACATATTCTCCTCCATTGTCAGATCTTAACTTAATAATTTGATGACTAGATTACTTTTCAACAAGGGCCTTGTAGGCCAAGAACATGTTAAATACTTCACTCTTGAGTTTTAGGAAGTAAAACCAAGTGCGTCTGGAGTAGTCATCAATGAAAGTTAAGAAATATTTGAAACCAGAAAAGGAAGTAGATGGAAGAGGGCCACACAAGTCACTATGCACAAGCTCCAAGGGAACCGAGGTGTGCCAAGAGGCACGTTTGTCAAAACTGTCCCGATGATGTTTTTGGAGTACACAACTAGAACAAACACCATCCTTGCAAGATACCAGCGAAAGACCAGTCACCATATTGTCTTTACATAGTTGTTGCAATGAGCGATAATTTAAGTGACCAAATCACTCATGCCAAAGTTTTCTCAAGTTATCACTATGAGCAACAAAAACTGAAGGAAAATGTGATGACCAAAAGTTGTTAAATTTGTACAACATGGTAATATCATCAACAGTTCCAGTAGCAAGGACATTTTGAGGATTTTTAAAATCCTTGATTACAACTTGGTGAGGTGTAAACGTCATAGTTTTACCTTTACTTGAATGAGTAATTTGATAGACTGATAACAAATTGAAGGAAATTTTTGGAACACATAGTACATCATTGAAATTACCATTTTCTACTGAAACTATTTCAGATCCTACAACACTTAGAGATCTATCATCACCAGCAAATATTTTTTTGGTGTTACATTCATGCATAGTGGAAAAGATGGATTTATCCTTAGCCATATGATAAGATTCTCCAGAATCAATGAGCCATTCAATTGAAGTAGAAGAAGAAGATGCAGTATAAGAGTAACCAGAAGCACAAAGTGCATGTCCATGAGAGGTAGATTCTAAAGACTAATCTAGGCTGATGTGGTGCTTCTTCATTGCTGCTTCCAAGGCTGTCATCTTCTTAAAACACTTAGATTCATCATGATTATCTTTCCCACAAAAATTGCAATGACGCTCAGTCTTCTTTCCTTTTTGCTTGGATCCTTTGTCATTTTTTAAAGAAGGAGCTGACTGAGAAGGTTTGGGACCCTTGTTGTTTTGCTTATTATTGCGAAAATTATGTTTCTTGGGAGGCTTGGACTTTTCTTTCTGTTGGGACAATAAGGCTTTCCCATATGTATCTGCATTGTTAATTATTCCAAGATGAATGAGCTTATCTTTCTCTCTAATTTAGGAATCACAAAAGGATTCAAGGCTAGGCTCTTGATAGCTAGCTACAGTCAAGGATTCTTTCATGGAGTAGAATTTATATACAAAAACAAAATATGCAAGTCCAAGTTTTGAAAGAATATGATAAATACATTGTTTGTCTTCTTTCTTAATCTTGCATTCTGCAAATAATAGTCTAAGAGTTTTATACTTAGATAAATAGTATTGAATGCATGAAAAATCATTTGTATTCAAGGAAAACAACTCATTCTCAAGTTGATGACCCCGAATTTCATTGTGTTTACCAAACACAAATTCCAACTTTTCCCAAGCGAGATTAGGTTCATCAATTCCAGATATGTGGAATTTCAAATCAGTAGAGATTGAAATCCCAATCAATATACAAGCTTCATCACATCTATTTGCCCATTTAATTTTCTTATCATCATTAGTGGGTTCTGTTTCTTTCCCTGAGGTTATCCTGAAAAGTCCCCTACTTCGCAGAACATCCTCCATACGAGATTTCCATGAGAAATAGTTAGAGCTTGTAAGTATAATATTACAAGGGACGACCATACTGTAAAATAATGGCTGAAAGAATAGAAACTAACTATCTAGATGCAAATAGCTCTAAAAAAATATGTGGTTTAAAAAAAACGGTACTTAAAACTAATTCTGGATGATGAAGTTATGCTTGATCAAAGAAAAAGTTGAAGATGTCCCCAATAGTGACATGGCAGATATTAACTTGACCAACTAAAAAAAGAAGCCCCCTCTTCCCAAGATCAACTTTTGACAATCACTTCTACAATAAAGTTGCTTTGAAGTGAATCACTTTTGTAGAATAAGTGATGTTCACTTTTACAATAATGTGACTTTTAAATAGTGCGGCAATAAATTAAAATACTTATGTGAATCACTTTTATTTTATTTTATTTATGTGAGATGCACTTTTACAATATAGTAACTTGAAAATAGAAATTGCATGCACTAAAAAGTAGCTTAATAAGATTTGAACTCAAGACATATTAAGTAATAAAGCAACTTTGGATCAAGTGAGCTAAGTTTAAAAGGTACGTAAAATAATGGAAAGAGGAAGGGCTTTTTTTTACTCTTCTCTCTCATTCTCCGTGCTTGCTTTCTTTTCCTGCAAATCACAAAAAAAATGAAAAACAAAAACAAAAAAAACTTTTCCACACAATGGGGTTAGATCTTGGTTAGCTTACCCGAAAAGTCTATGTTTTCAAGTTTTCTCGTTTTTTCTGATTTGCCGTGATCGCACAAGGTGCACGACAAAGAGCATACGTAGCCGAGAAGACAAGAAAAAAAATTTCCCTTATTGTTTTTGATTCGCTGCGATCGCGCAATGGCACGACAAAGAGCATGCGCAGTTAGGGAAGGCAATAGTCCGAGACTAAAACAAAAAATATCTAATAATAAACTAATAAAATATGAGATATTTACAAAAAACAAATCTGTCACTGTAACATTATACCTTCAGATTTTCCAAAATGGGTGTTTCTGGAGCAAACAGAAACGGGTTTCTGTGAAATCAAAACTATTTCCCAATGGAAATGGCACTCCAGACGCAATGGAACAACTCCTACAGGCCACAAATGCACAAAAAATATAGAACCAGAAACCCTTTCAAAGTTTCATCAACACCGATTCCAGATCTTGAACAAAACCGAAAGCGCCTCTTCATAAAAGCTCTGATACCATGTTCTGGTACATAGGGTAATCCCAAAAGACCAAACACCTTGAGCAATTGCTTCACACAAATAGATCACAGATCAACACACTGATGTTTGTCACATGGTTGAAACCCTCGATAGGGAAACAGTCCACGACCCCAACCAAATAGCTACTTGGAGCAATTTATTATGAAAAATAAAGAAAGTTACATGAGCTTCTCATAATCGATCAACTAGCCAAGGACCCTCTATGCTCTTTAAATAGAGATCATAGACCAATCGAGTGTTAAGACACGGATCAATGGTAGGTATGATCTAAGAGGAAGTTGAACCGTTGGATCGCTCTATGTCTAGAACATATCATGATTGTCGGATTAGAATATTTACAAATGCATACTAATGCATACCAAAGAAACACACTTTTACCTAATGGATATATTACACAAGTTGATCTTAACTAACTCCTAAGTGTCTAAATATCCTAACATTTTGAGTACCTCCAGAGTAGACATGGCCGTTGGTGTTTGGGCCAAATCATCCATAATGCTATAGCTAATAGCCGCTCTACCTGTGGAATTCTTGGCCACTCGTCCTATGGGGGGCGAGGGAATGGGGGTAACTAAAGAGGTTGGTTGACTATTTTGGATGTAGATGATGCTGATATGTCAGCAGGTTCGGTGGTGGTACTGTATTGATTCTGTCTAGTTTGTAATTTTACCTCTTCTATCGCCATGGCTAGCAGGAAGTGAACACCTGTTTCTACCATGGGAGGTTCCCCCGGAGCATTGGGATTGGCTTGGGGAGGGGGATCGGTTTCCACCAATCCTTGGACTGGTAGTGGGTTTTGAAGCACCATAGGAGGAGGTCCTTGTGGTGCTAGGTTTGGTTGGGCTTCATTTATAGCGTTGGTGGCCTGCTTAGCGCGAGCCCTGAAGGGACACTCGAAAATGTAATGCCCATAAACATCACAGAGTGTGCATGGTTGGTTTGTGCGCAACGAAGCGTTGCATCTTGGCGCATTTTTTTGTGGGTGGTTTTGGGCTGGCCGGTTAGCTACGACATTGTTGGGAGGGTTCAGTTGTTGACCACCTCTCTATGGTTAGTTATTTCCTTTACTGCGGGGCCAGTTATTCCTAGCTTTCCCTTGTTGATTATTGGGGGCAAGCTGGTTGGGACGGTTTTGCTATGCAAACACTTGTCCCAATGGAGCGGGTGGAGCAGGGGCAGGGGCTTGAACTTGTTGCACTGGCGGTGCATGGTATATTTGTGTGGGTGGCAGTGCCACAAATGTGGGAATTTTCCCCACATACTACTATGTTGGCCAAGCCATGGCCTGAGCCTACTGCGGTGGCGTAGGTTGTGTGTAGGAGGTTGTTGCTCCAGACTAGGACATCATTCTTGCATAGTCTGGAGCTTGGTTCTAGTAAGAAACACTAGAAATGTTGCTTGGTTGTGATGTAATGGCAGGTGGTGTTATTCGAGGCTATGGCTATTGGGAGACTGAACCTATGATGCCGTCCGTAGCGTGGGATTCTCTCGATGCGTCGCGGTAGGAGGTACTCGGATGGAGAGCATCTGGAATGACACTATATAAGTATCCAGACTGAACATAGATAAGGTCAAACTGTTGGGCCTTCAATATGGCCTCTTCTTCAGATTGGGGACGTTCGGATGCGACGTCCTTTGCTATGTGCAGGAGCATGGTCTTAAGGAACCAATCCAAGAAGATCCTATCATCAAGTTGGATTTTCAATAGACTGTGACATCACTGCCACTCATGGATATGGTCAGTTATATGAGTGGCAGTGCTTTGGAGACAGGATAATAGGATCTCCACTCCCTCATCATATCTGACGGGGAGTTGGAAGTACTGTAGGAACATGAAGGCTAGGGAGTTGAAGTTCGGGTACTTGGCTTGTGGCAGCTCAATGTACCATTTAGCCGCGACACCTGTAAGGGTGTGTTGGAATAGCCTAGAGTCGTCTACGATGCTGTTGGATGAGCACCATAGATAGAATGTCATTATGTGGTTTTGGGAACATTCCCCTACTTTGGCTTCAAACTTGGGGATGTCTGATGGTAGCTTAGTTGGCATGGGTGGCCAAAACACTTGGTGGTGAATGGGGTCATTCATTAATATAACCAAATCAAGCAAGTTAAGATGAGCCATGAAGGGTAGATTTGACCCCAAGTTGATGTGGGATGGGGATATGATGGGGGTGGGGTTTGCAGGTGCATAATGCATCTGCACAGCTGGGGGTGCTTGTGGTGGCACCATTGTGGATGGTCCAATGCCCCCAAGTGTTGTGGGTGGGATAATATGAGTGGTGAGGACATTGCCCCCATGTATGATAGTAGGGGCAATGTAAGTGGACGGTCCACTTCCCCCCTGTGTGGTAGGAGGGTCAGTGTGTGTGGAAGGGCCACTAACCCCATGTGCTACAAGTGGGATAGCTTGGTTGGTCACTATAGGTGGTGGAAACTAACTAATGATAGTCTGCATAACTATGCTTGGACCACTTGCCAAGTTGTGGGTGACAGGTTGTGATGTGGACATGGGTCCACTTGCTATGGGTATGCCAACAAATGGATCCAGATTTGCACTAGCCATGGGGCTTGATGGTGTAGTATGGAGGTCTGGTTCAGACTGATATGGATCTGAATCAGAATCAGAGGCTGTGTAGCCCTCTGATAGTGTGGGAGATCGCTGAGAACGGCTTCGACGGTGTCAACTAAGTGTTCCAAATGGTGGTGGTTCACCTCTTAGGTGTGAGGAAGAATGTGGAGGATCAATTGTGTTAGATTTTATGTCTGAAACTTGGTGGGAATGATATTTGCACCCTGGTTTTAGTGGCTTCCTATTGGCTATAGGTGGTCACTTAGCCACCGAGACTTCCAAAAGATAGTGCTTGGCTTGTTCCTCACAGGTGTTTCTACTCACTCGGAAGGGGTCGTTTCCCGTTTCGCTTGGCAATTCCTCTCAGTGGCGAGCTACTTTGGGGTTCCTGTGGTACTTCTCACAATGAGTTTCTGGGAAGAGCCCAAGTCACTTCCCATAGTTGAAGCAGTCAGGGACTTATGTCCTCAAAGATTGCAGAGTTGTTTGTGCTTAGTGTAAATTAGTAAATTTTAAGGCTCACTCAGCGTCATGAACTGAGTTGGGTTAATTAGTTGGTATGGTGTACTTGTGTGTTTGTTTTTTTAGTATTTGGTTGCTGCAAATGGTTTATGAATTCATCATGGTATATTTCATGTCATTGTGGTTGTGTATGCAAGCATAAATAATAAAAAATTGTTAACAAATACAATGATTAACCCTGAATGTTTGCTGGACTAACTAGATGTCTACCTCACACTGATATTCCTCTTCAACCAAGATAAGGTGTTGGGCTCTCAACACAATGGTACTAAGCCCATCCGTAGATCCTCAGGTCACCTCCTGGATGCTAGGTTGGTCAACAGGGAGGACGCTTAGCACCGTGAGAAGCCCTCCTTCTCTACCCCCTCTACCTTCCACGTCACCTAGTTTTAATGGTTTGGAACAATATAGTGGAGTGCATAGATCTATACAATATTTCCCTTCATCGTATCCCAAAATATTCCAGAGGGTGATGACTGGGTAGAGGAGGAAGGGGAAGTAAGACAGTATGTTTTTAAGTTGATTTTAGTTAGACTAGGTTCATTTTATTAAGCCATTAATGTTTACTTGGAATTTACACATTGTTCATGAAATAAATTGCTGAAAATAGAAATCAAAACTAAAATTGAAATGGTGTGCTGGACAGAGGCGGCTGAGCCACACTGACAATCCCTATGAAAGCAAATAGTGAAGCCCAAAAATGGGTTGCACACCTATAAAAGTCCTATTTTTGCGAAGTGGATTCGGATCAAACCGTGAGGAATTACCTCAAACAGTTGAAAACCCACTTCAGAAATAGGCCCTTTTACCCCTATCCATGTGCAAGTTCACAAATGGCTCAACTATTTGGGCAGAAAACGAGCTCTAACATAGGTGAATTTTCAGAAATTTGGTTCGGTTGTTTTTGCATAGTTTAGTGATTTGCAAACCACATAATGACCAATAGTAACTGGTACTATGGCCAAATGGCCTTGGATTGGCCTTCAAGAGGCTCAGCAATAACTAGAAATGTAAAGAAACAAGAATCTAAGATAGATTTAACAAAAACCTAAACTAGGGAAAAAAATAGAACTAACAACTAAAACTTTGAAAAATAAACCCAGGGATCCTGTGGGATTGACCTGGTATGGTCGCCAGTTCTGTAGTAAGGATTTCTCCCTACTACAGGGGTAGGAATGGCTCCCTTCTATCTATAGGATAGAAGGGTAGGTTGCTGCTAGTGGGTAAATGCAGAGAATGAAAACATAATGTAAATAACAGAAATGAAAGCTAAACTATGAGCAGAAAATAAAAATGTAAGGTAAATGATAGTAAAGTAAACTAAGCAAAGATGGAAAATATGGAAGCATTGGTGAACCCCTCTGCAAACACGAGTTAGGGTTCTACCTCCAAAGAACTGCAAGCAAAGACTAAGCTACAATAACCTGCAAAAAAATGTTAAGCAAAACCTGCAAATGAAATAGGGGTTAGAAATCAAAGCAAACTAAACAACTAAGAAATAAAACATGAAACATGGTTATACCTTCTCTAGTGGAAATGGGACACCATTCCCTAGCTTGTGGAAGAACTCCTTTTTCTTGGATGGGGAGAAATGGCTCAATGGGAATGGAGGAGAGGGAGTGTGGGTGGCTTGAGAGGCAAATGTGTCTCAAGGCACCCACTTGGGCAGCATAATAGTATACAATGGAGGAGTGTTTTGAGAGTGACCCCCCACCCTCCTTTTATAGCTTTTCCAAGGGGTTTTATGGTTTCAAGCCCTTGGTCAAGGATTTAGCCCCTTTTTTGGGCCTTTATCCCCTTTTGAGGGCTTTAGCTCCTAAGAGGCTATTTTGGGCTCTTTTTTGGGGTTTTAGCCCCTTTTCTTCATCCTTAGGCTATTTTGAGGGTGTGGGGGTTTTAATGGAGGGTCAAATGGAGTGATCTGAGGGTCATGAGATGGTGTCCTTGGGTGGTGTAGTCCATAGAGAGCTATGTGGGGGATTTTTGGGTTAACATGTACTACTTGAGATTTGGGATTAGCTACCCTTCCCATGGAGTGGATCCCATATATGAGTTTCCTCTTAATAATTAGTTATGTGAGGTGACTTTAGTTTCTTTTCCTAGGTATCACAGGGGATACTTGTAGGGTTTTTTTTTGTGAGTTTCCTAGTTAGGTAGGGGTCAGACGTTGACAAACTGACATTGCTCCATGAATTATGAGGGCCTTTATAACTAGTTTCACACCCCCACTTGTAGTGATGGGAGTCTTAGGCCTCTCTTAGGAAATACATGCCTACTATATATCGGGAGCTCACTTATCCATCTTCCTTATTTTTGTGCATTTGGCTTAGCTACTCTAGGAGTGTTATATGTGCTTGTTATTTTTCCTTAGGGATCATTATTGTCAGATATTTTTCATTTGGATTCATTATGGATTGAGTTCTTGTTCTCCATTGTTGTTATCATCTAGTAGGTTTACCACTTGGTGATCCTTTACAACCTATCCATAAGAGGTGTAAACCTAAAATAGGTGGTCAATATATATCCCATAGTGGACTTTAGAGATTTATTACCATGAGTAGTACATTTGATGCATATGAGTTCCCGTCGAATCCTTTGTTGGCCTTGGGATGGGGAGTACATGGGACTCCATCTTCAACTACCTTATGGGTCCCAGGGACCCCTTTGTTTACCAAATCTCATGCCGTAAGTTCTTCCCATTTTATTAGAACCAATCCTTTTGGGTTTACTTGGTCATCAGATCATGTGTCCACCTTTTCTTCAGGATAGTCAGGTAGTGATGCTCTACCAAATTCATTTTTCTCTAATCCATTTACATTTGGCATGCCTAACATATCATCAAATATATAATCCTCTATTCCAGTTTTTAGTGGTGACCCTAGTGTTGGGCTTAGGGGCACATCAGACCTCTATACCACATATCAGTTTGGGAGTGGTCATATCCCTCAAAATTCTCCTTATGTTGGGGGATTCCATATCCATTCATTATTCCCTAATACTAGTGTCAATCCTTTCATGAGCGGGGGTGGGAATTCCAATGGTTCCACTACCTGTTATATTCCATATGCCTGGCCTACATCTAGTATGTTAGTTCCCATGAACACCATCCTTATGGTACACCCTACTTCGAGTTTGAGTATTCCATTGGGATGGAATGTCTCTTTGGATTTTTCTCATTGGGGGGTATTCCTCCTCCTCTTTATATCCCAAAATGACACACTCTCTTCCTGTGACCATTTTCCCATGATTTCGTCAAATGTCGACACTTCAGAAAAGTCACTAAAAAACACCTAACTTGGAGGAGCCATATACAAATTTATGTAACTTCATTTAACCTATTATTTACACCATTGGATAGGAATTAAAGTCAAGAAAAAATTTCTAGAAGACACCAAAGTCTGAAAATTCCTATAAGCCCCTTAAAAATGAGCATCATTGACATATTCGATACTTTTCCTTCATGATGCCCGTGAGTATACCTCTGTACTCGCGAATTTTCCTTCATCCGACCCAAGGTTACCCCAAATTACTCTTGAATTCATGACTCTTGTTACTACATATCTCAAATTCAGCTTTGGATTCACAATTGTTGTCATTGCAACCTACGAATTCATCCTGTACATGTCAAAAAAAGGATGTTTCTTGAATTTTGGGTAGTTTTGGTAGTTATGGAAATGACTCCTTCAGTTGTAACTACTTTGGCTTTGAACCTATATCTTTAGAAATGTATAAATAGAGGGAGAGAGTTCCATGATAGAGTACTTGGAATTTTTCATTTTTATGCTGGAGGAATTGGGACTCTCATTCCCCCCACCTTTTCCCTATAAGCTATCTCCTAGAACACTTCACTCCCTCTTTCGAGGGCTCTCGATCTCGATCACACCAAGTATTTCTCTGAAGTACTAGAACTTAACTCTCACAAGAGGATTGGTAAAAAAATTGGCTATCTGCTCCTTCGTTTCCACATACTGGAGCTTCACTTCTCCTCTCTACACCATATCCTTGATATAGTTGAACTTGATCTCAGTGTGCTTGGACTTGTTGTGGAACACATGATTTTTTGATAGCTTCACGCAATTCTGATTATCGTAGAATATACAAGTCACATCCAACTAGTGATCAAACAAGTCAAACAATATATTTTGAAGCTATACTTCCTTGCAAATAGCTATCAAGCAGAAACATGCTCTTCCTCAGCTGTATTAAACTCCACACACGATTGCTTCCTGCTAAACCATGAGATCATGCAAGATTCCAAACTGAAGCAATAACCTGAGGTGCTCTTCCTATTAGTTGCACTACCTGCCCACTCTGAATAAACATAACTATGTAGGTTAATCTTATGATTCACATCATATGTAAGCCCATAATCCACTGTACCTTTTGGGTACCTCATGCTTTGCAGCTATCAGGTGAACATGTCTCAGATCCGTCAGAAATTGGATCAGTGTGCTCACTATAAATCATATGTATGGTCTTGTATTCATGAGATACATCAATGAGACAATCATCTGATGGTACATCATGGAATCAAATTTCTTAAATGAGGCATCACTTAGAATATTCAAGTTAGATGCCATAGGTGTGGCCATTTCCTTGCAGTCCATCATTCTGAATCTCTTCAGAATATCCACTGCATATTTTCCTTGACCAAGGAAGATAACATCTACACTCTGCCACACTTCCATGTCTAAGAAGTAGTGCATCATACCTAGGTATTTCATCTTGAACTCTGTAGCAAGTCTCCTCTTTGCATATGTAATAAGTTCCTCTTCACCTGTTAGAAACAAATCATCGACATATAACAGGAGTATCATTGGTGTTTCATATTCCATCTTGAAGTAGAGGATAGAATTTGATTTACTCTTGGTAAAGTCCAAGCTCATAAGGAATCTATCCATCTTGTCGTACCATTTCCTCGGTGCTTGTTTCAATCCATACATGACCTTCTTCGATTTTCACACATGGGTCTTTCTATCACGTGTCTCGAATCCTAGTGGCTGTTCCAGGTACACTTCCTCCTTGACTACACCATTCAATAAGGTTGTCTTGACATCCATCTAGTGTATTTTCCATTTCATAACTATTTCCAAAGCAATTATGGTACTAATGTAAGTTTTCCTTGCCACATGTGCAAATGTATCTTCATTGTCTATGCCTTCTTTCTATGAGAAGCCTCATGCTACGAATACCGCCTTATATTTCTCGATGCTACCATCTGTAGAATGCTTGATCTTGTAGATCCATTTCAAAGTCATGAAAGACTTCTTCTCCAGTCTCAGAACAATCTCCCAGACATCATTCTTCATGAATGACTGATATTCCTCGATCAACGTATCCTTCCATTATTTCTTTTCTATATCCTATTCATAGGTGGAAGGTTCTCTATCAATGATGTCACACCATAGGGCCACATAGATATTGTAGGTATTTTCCCTCTTTCTCTCTCTATGTATTCCATTTGGAGCATCATACCTTTCAGCTTCTCGTAAGAGCTCCTGTGCACATGTTGGTTTCCTCTTGTGGGAATCCTTCTCAAGGAATGTCTCTACCGGCTCTTGTGGTTCTGTCATGTCATGACCTTCATGGTCCTCTAGAATTGCTTCTCCAATTTCTATATATCGTCCTTTCGTCTCTTCAAGTTCCTCAAACTCTTGGATGGGTGTCCTCCTGTATCTGAAGTATGACGAGTCTTCATCAAAGGTTACATCTCTACTGATGTCGATCTTGTTGAATCCTTGGAAGTATATTCGGTAGGAATTTTATGTATCACTGTATCCTACGAAGATACCCTTCCTCCCATAAAGATCGATCTTGGTCATTTTCTCCTTAGCCAAATATTCTTAGATGTCTGACTTCTAGTTTCTCTCCTAAGAAGGCCTCTTCAGGAGTCTTATTGTCAAGTACTCTATGAGGTGTACAGTTCTATACATACATAACTGTTCTTGCTGCCTCTACCCAAAGGTGCATATGAAGATCCTGATCATGCAACATAGCTATTGCTTCCTCCATGATGGTTTGGTTCTTTCATTCCACAACCGCATTCTGTTGAGGATTGTATGGAGTGCTCAACTCCCTCTTAATCCCCGAATCTTTACAAATTTCCTTGAATTCTTTCAAAGTGAACTCTTCGCCATTATCTGACCATAGAGTAATGACCTTCCTATATGTATGGTTCTCGACCAAGGATTTATATTCCTTGAAAATACTTAAAACTTAACTTTTCCCTTTCAACAAATATATCCAATTCTTACGTGAGAAATCATCTATAAAGGAAACATAGTACACATACCCACTTGTTGGCTGGATTTTCTGACTATGCCAACTAAAGGAGATTAAGCCCACACAAGTCGCTTATAACAGCTCCCAGTGTGTTTAAAATGGAAAAATCTCGCAGGTTATGGTCCTGCTACCAACTAAATTTATCCTCTTAAAGAGAATGTAAAAATCCAGTAAAAATTTACCCTAAATTTTATTACTGCTTAAAATAGACCCTAGATTTAGTTTTCTAAGTCTAAGTTATCCTAAAATGCTTTCTTAAGGAAAGTCTCCTATTTTTAGGGTTTTGTTTTAAATATTTTAACTAAAATACTATTTTAAATTTTATCAAACTAGTCTAATTTTATTTAATAACTATTAAAATAAACTAATTAACATGAACTAAGCTAAGTATTAAAATTAACTAGCTATCCTATCTCAGCTGAGAGCAACTTGGAAAACTAAATCAATTATTAATTAATGATTTAAATTAACAAAAAGGTAAGTAATAATAATTTAAATGAAAATATTTAAATTATTATCCTAAAATAACTTTGTTGAATATGCACAACAACAGAAAATTAAAATAGAGAACTACTTAATTTATTTTGTGATGCCCTATTAATCAATTATTTATATTCAATACCGAATATTTGAATAACAGGATTTTATTCATTCATGGAAACATTGTAGAAAATACAAATGAAATCAGGAATAAATATGAAATATATATTCTTACCAAATCTCAATTATCGATAAAAATATCAATTAACAAAACTCAGTAATATTTTCAATCAAACATCAATATTGTGTAAACAGAGTATAATTTCAGATAATAAATACAATCATATCACAGTACAATTGCATAAAATGTATGGTAAGAAAAAAGTATATCGAAATATATATATTAAGTTTTCAAAATAGTAACAAGCAGTGATACCAATTTGAAATCTCTAGTCACAATCCTCCACGAAGGTAAAAATTCAGTAAAAAAAATTAAAACCAGACACTGTAATTATATTTCTAATAAGTATTTTCCTTTAATACTCCATCCACCCTCTATACTGTAGAAATTCAGGCCTGCAGTAGATTAATTTCACCCACAACAATTAACAATTGATCATGCAAAATTATCAACAATGGAGACTGAATATGGAGCTGTAACACAAAATTATATTAACTGAGTGTACAATAGCCAACCCTGTAATAACATAGGCTACTGAATATATAGAATAGATGAGCAAATTGAATGCATAAGGAAGCATCCAAATCTAGCATAAAGCAGGCTTACCCAAAATAGGCAAATCCCCCATAGGTGTAAAAAGATGATCCCAAATCTATCAAGGACCCCATGAATTAGCAAGGGCGCATGGGCAAGCTAAAGAGTGTTCAAATGGAAGCTCATACATTCTTTTGCATGGAGGAAAGAGTGGAGCATGGAAGGGAAATAAAACAGGTTCACCTCACCTAGTCTAGCTTTCCTTATGTGCTTTAAAAACTGGAAAAGCAGTCAACAAAGCAGAAAAAGCAGAAGGGTGCCTAGGAGGTCAGGAATAAAGAAAATTTGATTT
>LPNX010883279.1:490181-532090 GCA_001517045.1 Pseudotsuga menziesii | reverse complement strand
TGGTGCCCATCATCACCAGCTTGTCTTGTTCCTGTGTGAGAGATTCCATGAAATCTACAAGGCTGGGCATCTTCCAGGTTTGAGCTGTGAGTTTTGTGGAATAGAAGGTTGAAACAAAGACTGAGTAGTCAGGCCCTAGCTTCGAGAGGATGGACAATACGATCTGCTCATCTTTCTTTTCAATACCACACTGTTTCAGCTGCAAAACTAGTGCTTTGAACTTGGAGAAGTATAGCTGCAGTGATTCAAAATTACTGGGACTCAGGGAAATCAATTAATTTTCGATTTGGTGTCCCCTCATCTCATTTGTCTTTCCGAAGAGTTCAGAAAGTTTCTCCCATACTTGATCCGGTGAAGTCAATCCATCGAGATGGAAAAGGAGGTCTCGGGAAATACTGAGACATAGGAGGCCATAGGCCTCATCTCTCTGATTGTGCCATTTGATCTTCTCTGTAGCTGCATTGGGCTCTGCTTCTGTTGCCATAGTCACCCTGTAGAGGCCTTTCACTCTCAACAAGATCTCCATCTCTGCTTTCCATTCAAAATAGTTGAAGGGAGTGAGGATAGTTTTCTGTGAATCCATAGCTTTAGAAAATCTGTCCCGACTATCAGTAGAAGGCTCCCAGTCTTGATGTCGAACCTGTAAAAAAATTTTTGGAGGAGAGTAACAACCTACAATGGCTCTGATACCATGTAGAAATTCAGGCTTGCAGTAGATTAATTTCACCCACAACAATTAACAATTGATCATGCAAAATTATCAACAATGGAGACTGAATATGGAGCTGTAACACAAAATTATATTAACTGAGTGTACAATATCCAACCCTGTAATAACATAGGTTTCTGAATATATAGAATACATGAGAAAATCGAATGCATAAGGAAGCATCCAAATCTAGCATAAAGCAGGCTTACCCAAAATAGGCAAATCCCCCATAGGTGTAAAAAGTTGATCCCAAATCTATCAAGGACCCCACGAATTAGCAAGGGCACATGGGAAAGCTAAAGAGTGGTCAAATGGAAGCTCATACATGCTTTTGCATGGAGGAAAGAGTGGAGGATGAAAGGGAAATAAAATAGGTTCACCTCACCTAGTCTAGCTTTCCTTATGTGCTTTAAAAACTGGAAAAGTAGTCAACAAAGCAGAAAAAGCAGAAGGGCGCCTAGGAGGCCAGGAATAAAGAAAATTTGATTCCCAGGACTTTCCAAAGTGCTCCATGAGTCAATAATGGCAAGTTTTACCTCTATGGATAGGCAATTAGCTACTTGCACATGGTGGGACTCATGGACTAGGCAAATAAGACAAAATAAATGAAATAATGTCTAAGTGGGTAAATACTATGGGTTGATTATTCTAACATATACACTGAGCTTACTAGATTATATAATAAGACTAGTAAATCCTTCCAGTTTTTGTGTAACAACCATTCTAAAAATATCCCTTCAGTTTCTTAACAACCACTACATAATAAAGACAAAAATTCTATCCTTATTCTATTGCATCAGATTTCTTCAAAGAAAGCACCTGGCAGACACGTTTATCCTACTGAACAATAATGTCAATTAAATGAATAGCCTATAATAACTTCTTCCTAGATGAATCGAACTATGAAGTGGCTGTCATTAATATCCAATTCTTCCAGAAGAACCAACAAATGTCAACGACAAGAAAAAATAGTCTTCATTCTTTTCAGCATATCAACAATATTTACACTTGGAAATGACTTCAAAAGGAGCACGCCATTGATTCTTAAAATATTTTATAGGAAAGTTGAATTTAAGGTGTGCATATTCCTTTGACAATGGAAGAAGGAACTACTTACACTTTTTCTTGTCAATTCATGACCCTTTGAACCAACGTTCACCAATTCGAGGCAGTTTTGTGGCTTTTGAAATAAATTCTTCATCAACGACTAGCTGTAAATCACCTATCTGAGCAACATTTCCATCAAAAGACAATGCAAATTGTCTGGTAACTTCCTTATTGTGTCCACTGAAACCCCAAAAGAAGAGTTTCCAATCAATTTTCTTGAATAGGGAAAGAACTTTAGGGTCAGCTTCTAACATTTATGGACCAGAAAGCTTAAAGCGACTTAAGGGAGTCATCTATTCAACTATCAGTTCCTTCTTTGACAGAGGGTTAAAAGGCATTGTGAATACTGAAGGAATAGGAATACGTGAATACACAGACATGTTATGATCCTCCACGTGATTCTGGAAGAGCTAAAGAGTAACCCTAGACATGTTTTTTTACACGTGAGAACTTCACCATCAAACTGCCGCAGGTATTCATCAAACAAATTGATGTGATCTGAAATCATTATGAGATATTCGAAATCAAATATTTTCATGAATGTAACACGACTGTTAGATAGAATGATTTTAATATGAACACATCTGACTAAAGTAATTATTACAAATTAAAATTCCTTTGAACATATGTTATTAAACCAACAATTCATATCGTGTACCATACACACGACTATCAAACATTAATATGCAAGGATTATACATGGAAGGAAATCGTGCTACTAAACCAGATGATGTGAAGCTTTCATTTCAAATAATAATGTCTCCTAGGGTTTCGTAAATCCAACCAAACATCAAAATCAACATTAGATGATAAATTAAAATTTTCAAAACTATATTTTATGCATATAATAGATTCGAGGAGAAAATTATATAGTTTTGAATGAACTCATTGAATCCAAATCAACATATGAACTATTGGAAAGTTTGATCAGATGGAAAATTTTATTAAAAAATAAGTACTAGATCAAAAATCGATTGCTATGATTATAACACAAATATTTTATAGACAATCGAAATGATATATAAAAATAAATTTTAGCTATTTGAGAAACATATATACACTTTCCACAATTTGTAAAATGGCATCGTATTAAAAGATAAAGTTTTATGTAAAAAATATATTATTAGGGTTAAAATAGAATATTTCAATTAATTCATCAACCCTAATCATATAAATTACAAAAAAACTAACGATGAATACTTTATCAAAAGAAACCAATAAAACCAAATTGTAACAAGTTCAAAATGCATTTTCATTTTAATCCAAAGAACTATTTAGCAGACTATAATTTAAATATCTTGAATTAATATATAATCAGATATATTGATAATAATGAAAATTGATTATATATATATAATTACAAGATTAACAGTTGCTAATTTATTAAATTTATGAAAGTGTTTCCTATATTTTTAGTATAACCCTTAACTCTTCTTAAATTGAGAGTACCTTCAAAATCAAAGATTCTGAAGGCACTCTTATATAATTTTTGTGATAAATCATAGAAGAGAACTGATCATTTTTATTCAGCAAAGCAGAAAAAATTGAGAGGTTTGTTCCCTTCCAACAAATGGCGACGACCTGGGTGAACCAGTTATCTCTGCTCATACAATTTTCAAATGATGGTATAAACAAAATCTTAAAATCTATTCAAAACAATAAAAAATTCTCAGTCTAATCAAAACCATTATCTGATTTATATTTACAAGTATAATTTAGAATTACCCCATCTTTGCAAATAAGAATTTTGTTAAATATAAGCTTAAGAATGTCTTAATCAAAACAAAGTACTTATAGTAATAATAATATGAACCATCAGTATAAGATATAGGAATCTACTTCACTGATAAATTTCTAGAATCTGTTCCATGAATATAATGATTTTTTTTCTCTTTTTTTTTCTCGCTTTAAATATAAACTAAAAATAAAAAACAATTACTTTGACTGATGACTACTATCTAGGCATGATAACCTGATGTGATAGTATCATCCATGAGAACTGCCTAGAATAAGAAAGCCAGATCATGATGAGACCTCTTGCCTCTTGATATTTTAACCAAGAGCCATCACCCTGATGATCAGAAATGAAGTTATACTAGACAACACTGATGATCATGATTAGGCCAGCTCATGATGAGACCTCCTATTCTTCAATCAAAGTTATGTTTCACTTTATTGAGTTTGAAAGTTTACAATTTATAAAATAAGAGATCATTACCTAGCATGGTAACCAAATGGTAATGTCAGTCACTAATATCACCAGAAAATGAATCAGCTGGCTCATGATGAGACCCCCTATCTCTTGACCTTATGACCAAGATTGATTATTAGTTTCCTAATAATGTCATTCCGATGATATTTATGATCCTGATCGAATCGGCTTATTACTAATACCTTCCGTCTCTAATTTTAAATTTTAGAATTTTATTGAATGGAACAGATATAAAAACTTTCCAGATTGTAAATAACTTTAAAATAAAATGACTGATGATAGAGATCCATAAATATTTTTTCAAAGTACAAGTTTTGAAAAAGACATTAATTAGCCATCCTAACTATCAAAAGAAAATAGGAGAATGAGAGATAATATGAACAATATTTAAAATATTTACAAATAATGATAGGTTCTTAATAGACTTAAGAAACTTTGATCATTCTGAACCAATTTCTAAAAGAATTAGTGTAATACCATATTTTTAAACTAATGAACAAGCTGGGTTTAAACCACAGGACTTATTTATTTACAAATGTCCTCTTGTAACGTCCTCGACCCTCTGACCAACGAAGAGGATGCTACTAAACCATCAAACAGACCGGGAAACTAGCCCCATGAACATGTATATACATAAAATGCTTAAAACATAAAAATACTAAGATGCGTAATCATACATATATTCAGCGGAAGAAAAAAAACATTCATTCATACACCTGTTCATCATAGTTCATCAACAGTAAACATAATTGCAGGAAAGAAATAGACAAGGATACTTATCTCATAAAGGACTTGTCTTGCAACCAGCTACGTCACTGCAACTTTCCACCCAACCATAGGCTAGTGTCCTCATCAATCTCTCAGCAACACTTCCACCCCCGAGCTGGGCATGATTCCTCAAGGAATAAGGGTCAAAGCAGGCTTACACATAGCCAAGGTACACAAATCAGCCAAGCCCACACAATAGGGTTTACCAAGATGTCAAGGAGCTAGGAAAGGCAAAACACTAAGCTAGTGGCCTCAATGGAGAGCTAAGGATGCCTACACTAGAGCTGACCCTAACCTCTAAGACATCCACACACCCAGCACCAAGAATCACTCCTTTCTCTGCTTCATAGTCCCTCAGGCCCTGACTTCCCCTTCCAATACTCTTCAAGGGTTGTGGAGAAGAAAGCCAGCAGTCTAACTCTGTCTGAGTGGCTCCAAACATGAATTTTCTCAAGCATACCTAGCCTCTAATCCTACTCTCAACAGTTTGAAGAACAACCACTACATACCGTAGTAAAACAAACAGTTCACAGGTCTGTGAAGAAAATGAAGACAACAGGGTGACAACCCCAAACAAAAAGGGTGAACGCGGCTCAAGTCCACAAGATGATTCAAAGTTGTTCTTGGCACTAGCATGGATGGATATAGGTTTATTTTATTTTATGTTCATATTTACATGATGCAAAAACTATAATGTGCCAAATAGCATGATATACCATAGGCAACGATCCCTATTGCCGAAACATACACAACCAAATCGATGGTCAGGATTTTTCCTTTAGCTCCAGACCACAATTAATTACAAAATATACATCATGTATCTTTTAATCCTAATGGGGTCAAAAATAGGGTGTTATAATCCCCTCCCCCTTGGAATAACACCATCCTTGGTGTTCCAATACATAGAATTACAAATACCATTTGCACATTCAAAATTTCAAAATTTTGCAGATCTATCCCATGTTCAATTTGTTACTTTGAAATTTCAGGACCAAGCCCCTCAATTTCCATGAACTTCTCCTATTGGTTCTCAGCCTTCAACTTATCCCGAAGTCTAGGAACTTTGTGGCTGCTGCCCTCTTTAAGTTCCCTCGTTGGGCAGTCCTGGCGTAAATGATGTCCTCCACATTTCCAACATTTCGTTGGCTACTTCATCTTTACCTGCTCAATTTCCTTTGAGTCTTCATTCCTAGACTATTTATTAACAAATCTCTTAGACAAATGTCCCATCATTGATCTATTTTCCCTTCCCTTGCCGATTGCTCCCAGAAGGCTTTTCACCTCCTTTGCCAAACCAATAGAGTCTTGTAAAATCTGGTGGTTCATCTCATTCTGCCTTTTCTGTATCTTAAGCATCTCTCCAATATTCTCTTGGGTCCTAGAAAATGTTTGCAGGAGACTTCTAGCCAAATCCAACAACTTTTGGTTTGCTTCCATGATCAATGTGCACCACTGGATTTCACTTTCCTCACCTGTGAAATGCACCATTGAAATTCTGTCAGACCAAGCATAATATAGACATTAAAATCAGTCAGTTAATTTCCCAATTGGCATGACAGTCCAAGTTTCATCAAGGAGACTTTCATATTTTTCATGCCTTCCCAACAGGCACACGAGATCATTCATGTCCATTCTTTGGCAGGGAATTAACTATTCCAGCATTCACAATTTACTTTAAGCAAATACACACATTTCATTTTCAGTCATACATGCATTCAACAATATTTTGTTTTCACAATGCATATATATATATATATATATATAATCAAAAAGGGCAAGAGAGAGCAGCAAGAGTTTTTCCCCTCTTTGTTTTGTTCCATCCTGGAACCCACACCACTGCTGTGGCTTTTCATTCTCTCAGCCTCTTTCACTTCACCGTGAATGTTGGACCAATCCTTCTTGGTCATGACACTTAGTGTCTCCGGTCTATTTCAGACCTCTCAGCCATGGAGCCTCCCCACATGGTTTACCTCAGCTGCTAGGAACTTCACAGTCTCACTAGCACCTTTTTCATTACTGCTCATTCTTGAGCTCTTTAGGACAGTCACATGTCCACAGGCACCCTTAGGATGCTCTCATAGTCCTCGCTTCCAATGATACCTATATTCAAACATTGAATAAATTCACATGTTTATTTTATTCTCATCAGTTTTTATCTCTTAAACAAGAGCTTAAAACATCATATACACATGCATATTCATAAGCAAGAATTGCAAAATAATCCAATACTTATCTGTATTGTGCGTTTCCTCGTTGGTCCATAGGATCTTGCTTCACTTTGAAAGCCTTGGGATCACCTATGGACTTGGATGTTAGGTCAGCATGTAGGCTGCTTCACAACATCCTTATATATATATATCAGGCACAATCAAGCCAACCGTCAACAAATCACCTATACTTATCTCAACAATACACTTATATCAACAACCAATCATCAGCTAAGCCAAGATAGTTGGGTTTATCAGGCCATCAACAATAACACATGCATTTATATCAACAATAAATGACCATTTCCAAGTTCCATTTCCAGTGGTGAGTTCTAACTCCATTACCCCATATCACACAAGAGACCACTCCCTTCTCTGAGTTGACAGTCCCTTAGGAATGTCTCACTACCCCATATCACATAGGAGACCACTCCCTTCTCTGAGTTGACAATCCCTTAGGAATGTCTCCTTCTCTGTTCTCTTTAGTAGAAGGTAGGATGAGCTCAAGCCATTGTCCATTTAGTGTACAACACCAGACTACATCTGTTTAGCCTGACAACACAATCAATATAAGCATATTCATTAGCGTTATTGCTCTAAAAATGTAACCACATTTCACATCATTCACTATCAAGTATTGAGACACTAGGAGTGCGTCCACTCCCTAGGGTGTAATCAATATTGAAAAACCCTTCCATGATCTGACATCAGGAAAGTGTGCACCCCTTTCCGATGTGAACCATGTAGGCCCTATTCATACTCAAGCAATCTGCCATAATGAAACTAAAATCAAAACATTCTCTACATATTGAATTTAACAATTTGACATGCATATTCTTAGCTAGGGTCAGAGAACACTTATCCATTTGCCGAGGCAGTATTCCTTAGTTAAGGAGGAATGGGGGCTCCCTTCTCTAAGTTGACAGTCCCTCCCATCCCAATTACTCTTTAAATTTAGTATCCGCACATGTATTGCCAACATAACCTATACCATCTCACTCATGTTGCTTACCAAACATGCAGTGCATATGAAACATTCCAAAAATGTCCAATGGAGTTTCAACCGAAACCCATTTCCAAGATAAGGGAAAAACTTTCCCATGAAGTTTGGCTCCTGCAGACCATTACACATGATCTTCCTATAGTGTGTACCCCTGGTACATTCATCAAATAGCCAAATAGTCAATCATTATCTGATACTACAATCCAAAATTGATTGTTCCATAAGCAAGCAATGACATTAGTAATTAAATTCAATGATAATTTGCAACTCTGTTTACTACAGAAATTGATTTGCTTGGCAATGAGGTGATCCTCAATTGCAGGTCTCTTGTAAACAACACCACTATGCCCATTATAATTTTATGCTTACTAGAATAACATGAATACCCACTTACAATGCGTCCTCCTGACACAATCTTATGCAAGCCAATAGTGATTAGTAGTTGTCAGCAATTTCTCATTTTTGAAATTTAAAATCCCAAATTGACAACTCATTCTGCATACAAACTATTTTTATAGCCATGAGACTCTTCTCACGAGGTTTGGCTCTTTCACAGGGTAGATTTCGGCCTTTGTCATGGTCTTACCCATATTGCCATGCCCCAAACAATCTACCTGAACCCATAACAACCCTTGAAATGGTTCTATAATTGTCATCAACTCATCATTTCAGCCATTAGTTATTTATAATAACACATACGCTATCTCTATGCATTCATGCAATGCACCACAACATTTGCACCCATACTTATGTAATAAGTTACTCACACCCTTCATATGCATCCATTCAACGCATAACTACAAGATTTATAAAATCCTTTAATGCATATCCATTCGACGCTACCTTGCATTGATTCATGAATATTATGCATTCAATCATACCATGCATGGCCTAACCATGACTACTTCAATCAAGATCATCAGTGCTTACTTTCCTTGGGATACTAAGCTCATCACAACATAATATAGGCATGACACATTTCTATATGAATGCAGTATAAAATTCAAATACCCACAAGATATGAGACCTCTTACCTTTACCACTCCATGCAATTGTCATAATTAAACTCTTACCTTCATGGGTCCTACTTACACCCTTAACATTACCAGTTTGGTTGGTCCTTTGCGGGAGATTACAGAATTTGCTCACCAACTTTTGATTCTGGACTTGTTGCCTTATCCATTTCTCCATATGGTTTCTATTCACATTCATCAGCATTAGCAACACATTCAGCCATGTCCATTTGTTTTTGGTTTTTCCACTAATTCCAACACCAATGCAATAATTATCATTAGTGGCTCATTATAAATGTATAATTCTCACTACTCTTACCAACATGTAATATCTTATGCATGCAAGGCATATCCTCATATATTTCATGTATAAAACTTGTAATCATAATTATCAAGACAAGGTTTAAGGAAATTTCCCTTTTCAAATCCTTCATCCTTGCATGGAACTCCTCTTCCACACAACAGCTGGATTGACTGCATGGTATTGCTACCTCTAGGCATGCAAATCTCGGATTTGTCCATATTGACATCAACACATTTCTCTTTCAAGCAATCATTAGCACTTTTCAACTCCACACTTAGATTCTGGTGACTCTCCCTTGTTCCATGTTGGATAAGCTTTCCAAATCCTATCCACATGCTTCATTCTGACCTCGTGTGTCAAAACCTCACCACTTCTAGAATGATGGCCAAACATACAACTGTATTTTGGTCAGGAATGCAAAATTTAGTCACCTAGTGTTTTCTTCCTTTTTAGTCCTGAAACTACTGAAAAATCCAATGAGAAAATTCACTGCAAAGCCTACTGGAACACTTGCTAAAAATTCCACTGGAAAACCCAATTTTCTTTCTCCCTATTGGGTCCCTTCCCAACTAAGTTTCCGACGTTTTGGATCCTTAGTGGACTAGTCTTCCGACCCTTAGGTGGGAAAGATGATTACATTTCTCTGGTACCCATTTAAGGCCCTATCAACTATAAGTTTCCACTGTATCGACGGTTTCCTCGACTATATCTCTCCGAAGTAAGCCTTCTGGACGGCATCAGCGATGCCAGGGACTATTCGTCGGGTCCTTTTCTCACTAACCTTCTGGCGTTTCGGTGGCTAGAATGTCTAATTTTCTCCGATGTATTAGTGGGTTGTTTATCTATTTCCTTCTGCCGTATAGGCCTGTAGTGGTCACTGCATCAGTGGTCGAATGCTCTGAGCATCGGGTGGATAGCTGTCTATGCTTCTGCAACAGCGGCCAACAAACTAACAGTAGTTTCCGTGGCCATAACTTTGCCGGCGATCGAAATGACTAATAGCTGCAAGCTTCCAATCGACGGTCAAAAGCTCTAATAGCTACGGCATCAGGCAGTTAGTATTCTAGGTAGCTGTAATGGTGGAAAACCAATCGACTAATTCTTCTAACGACGTTCATCAGTGGTTTCATCCACTAAAATTTCCGACGCTTTCTACACTTACAGAAATTTCAGAAATTTTCTTCCCTTGTCTATCACCACCTTAGATTTCCAAACAGCTAACTTTCACCGAAGCCTTCGGTACTATATTCTTCATATTATCTTCCACCGTCGCATCATCGGCACCTTCTTCATCTATATATCGGTGATCTCATCTCCTATTCTCCTCTGATGTGTCGACAGCTCAAACAACAACTTTTCCTGCTGCATCGGTTGTTGGAGCAATTTTCATGTATGACGTCAGCGATCCAAATCACTAACATTCCCATCATTGTGATGACCAGACAACAACTTTCCTCCAATGTATCGACAATCTTTAACTTAAACAGTCCGTGGCGTCGACGACCTGAGCACTATCGACAGCTGAAAGCTCTAACCATCATAGTGATAGTCCCATTGACAGCCGCAATGGCGGACTCACAATCGACTAACTCTTCTGACTTTCCCCAGCACTAAATACCACTAAGCGCTATATGTCGACGATCAAAAGTTGAAATCTCTAACCATTGGAACAATAGTCCACATGGTAGTCGCAACGGCGGATGTACGAACAACTAATTCTTTCAAAGTTCATCTGTGACCAAAACAACTAATCATCGATGATCCAATCAGCTGATCCTTACTGATCGTCGATGGTCTCGACCCTTAAGCGCAATTTCAAAAAAATTGCTTCCTTTTTCTCCACGTCGGCGATCGGAGCAACTGACCATCAGGTGGGTAGTGTCTTAGACTGTTGCAACAATGGATGCACAACCTTTAAATTTTTTCGATCGGTGGTCTCATAAACTAACTTCCGCCGATTACTGATGGGCTCATTACTTAGACAATATTTTTTGAAAATTTTCTTCTTCATGCTACCGCATCGGCTCCCCAAAGAACCTAATTTCGTCGATGACTTTAATACTTAGGAGAATTTCAGTGAAAATTCTTCCTTTCCCCTCAGCGTTCTCACCCTTTTCTTGTCGTCATATTGGTGTTTCCTTTGTCTAATTTCCATCGACATTGTGGTGTCATCTTCCTCTAAATTTTGCTGATGTCGAGGTCTTTATTGGAGGTTCTTCAGACTAATTTGTCTACCGCATTGGAAGAGCTTCTCACTTAGTATTCTGATGTGCCAATGGTCTTCCACTTAGAAAATTTTGTGGACTTCCTTCTATTGGTCCCTCGTCGGGTGGTCTTCTGAGTAAGCATTCCACTGTATCAGAGGATATTCCCACTCAGTCCTCTGATGATCCGATGAGTTTGGCACTTAGAGAATTTTTCAACCAAAATTATTTGGAACCTTTTTCTGATTTTTGCTAGGCAGAGGGAAACCTACCTCTGCTAGCTGATCTTTCATGGCCCTCTGAGGCCCAAATGCTTCAACATAAGCTCTGTCACTACATCTTCATGGCCCATTCAGTCCCATGATGCAACCTTTTGCTCTGATACCATACTGTAACATCCCCGACCCTCTGACTGGCGAAGAGGACACTACTAAACCATCAAACAGACCGAGAAACTAGCCCCATGAACATGTACATACATAAAATGCTTAAAACATAAAAAATACTAAGATGCATAATCATCCATATATTCAGAAGAATCAAAACAACATTCATTCATACACCTATTCATCATAGTTCATTAACAGTAAACATAATTGCAGGCAAGAAATAGACAAGGATACTTATCTCATAAAGGACTTGTCCCACAACCAACTACGTCACAACAACGTTCCACCCAACCATAGGCCAGCTTGCTCATCGATATCTCAGCAACACTGCCACCCTCGAGCTAGGCATGATTCCTCAAGGAATAAGGGTCAAAGTAGGCTTACACATAGCCAAGGTACACAAATCAGCCAAGCCCACATAGTAGGGTTTACCAGGATATCAAGGAGCTAGGAAAGGATAAACGCTAAGCTGGTGGCCTCAATGGAGAGCTATGGATGCCTACACCAGAGCTAACCCTAACCTCTAAGACATCCACACAGCCAACACCAGGAATCAGTCCTTTCTTTACTTCACATTCCCTCAGGCCCTGACTTCCCCTTCCAATGCTCTTCAAGGGTTGTGGAGAAGAAAGCCAGCAGTCTAACTCTGTCTGAGTGGCTCCAAACACTAGTTTTCTCAATCATACCCATCCTCTAATTCTACTATCAACAATCCGAAGACCAACCACTGCATACCGCATTAAAACAAACAGTTCACAGCTCTATGAAGAAAATTAAGACAATAGGGTGACAACCCCAAACAAAAAGGGTGAACATGACTCAAGTCCACAAGATGATTCAGAGATGTTCTTGGCCCTAGCATGGCCAAAAAAACTCAGCAACAATCCCAAAATATGTTGTGTACAAGTAGCAACCTAAACCTAGGGAGAGATCAACAACCCAATCCCATAATGAAACAACATAAACCTTACACAGTCTGCAGGTGGGGAAGAAGACGGATTCCCAGCATTGATAGGGAAAACATATAAACAATAGAACTATGCATTTTAGGCCAATCTTCCAGCTCACCATGCGAGATCATATTCTTCCAAAACCTGCATGAGGAAACCCATACCCCTTTCCAATCTGTGCGTGAGTATAAACGAAATGATGGAGGGAAATCCCCAAGCGGTGTGTGAGGAGAGTGAACAAAAAAACTATCTCTGCATGAGAATGTCCAGAATGACTCATGATGGGAGGAAAAACTAGAACCCTGCGTGTGTAAGCAAGACCAGAACATCTAAAGAAATGGGATCATGGGAGAGTGGGGTGAATGGTGACTATCCCCTTGCCCTTCATGTGAGGAAGAGCAATCTTGCTGGTGGAGTGTACGTGGGGCAAGGACTGGTAGTCCTCCCACCCACCACTCCCCAGTCGTAACTATCCCCAAATAATTGAACAACAGAAGTTTAGTGGGTGGTCGACACATGGCAACTCCCAATGGCTCCCACGGTTTAGACAACCCCCCCTAACCTTAGGAATCATGCCCTTTTCATTTAACGCTGTACTGTCATAGCTGGCTGTAGGTTTATTTTATTTGATGTGCATATTTACATGATGCCAAAACTATAATGTGTCGGATAGCACGATATACCATCGACAACGATCCCTATTGCCGAAATATACACAACCAAATTGATGGTGGGGCTTTTGCCTTTAGCTCCACACCATGATTAATTACAAAATATACATCATGTATATTTTAATGCCAATGGGGTCAAAATAGGGGTGTTACACCTCTCAACAAAGTATGTACATTAATGACTTATTATCTTGAAACATATATACAGAGATTCGATAATCCTAGATACAAATGATTGATATATTAATACTTGGCTGGAAGAATCTTTAATTTAAGAAAATCGAAAATAAGTTTCAAGAGTATTTTTTTTTATATGGATCAAATGATATTTGAATGTACATAAGAATCATGAATTTATCATAATTCTATTTGATAAAAGATTGTACAAAACATCAATAATTTTATGATAATAATATATACACGAAGTTCTTAAAATTTAAATAAAAGTATTTACAGACAGAAACTGATTTTAAAAATAAAAGAATAAAATCTATACAATAAACAAGATCATATACAAAATTATATACAAATTTAGGGTCTGAAAAATTCAGCAAAAATATTTTTTTAAGATCAGTCCATTTACCGGAAATGTTTCGAACTGACCTTCTAAGGTTTGTAAACAAAAAGTGCTTGGACCTATCTTTTTAACAATGAAAAATGGGCCTAACCAAAGTTTTTGAAACTTGGTACGATATCCTTTCTCCTCATGGATTTTGTCCCATTTTAACACCAAGTCCCCCACCTGGAATTCTCAGTTAGAACTTGAGGATTGATCAAACCAGGACTTAACAATTTGTTGATGTTTTTTAAAATGTTGTTTTGACCTGTCTCTTTCTTCCTCAAGTTTTAATAAAGTGTTAATCCTTTTCTCTATTGCTGGACAATCTTCATCCTGAACAAACTAGGCTAACAGTAAAGAAGGTAAAAATAAATTTGGAGGTAAAATGGCCTCAGTTCCATAAACCAGGAAGAAAGGCAAGTTACCTATGCAACCTTAGGAGTTACTCTGTTTGCCCAAAGAGCATTAAACAACTCTGTATGCCAATCATGATGGTGAGCTAAAATAGTTCTTTTGAGAATTTTCAACAAATTTTTATTTGTTGATTCAGCTAAACCATTTCCATGAGGATGATAGTTAGCTGAATATCTAACCCATATACCTATCTCTAAAGAAAATTGAGTTAACTCAACTGATGAAAAATATGAGGCATTATAAAAAAACAAGGGAATCTAGAACACCAAATCTCGTTATAATAAAATATTTTAAAAAATAAGATAACTTGATTGGTGTTTACAACCCTTAAAGGTGAAACCTCTACCCAACGAGTAAAATAATTAGTTGCAGTTATAATGTATTTATGTTGCATAGAAGAGGGAGGGTTTATTGGTCCTACCATATCAATACCCCATTGTTGAAAAGGCCTTTCTACTAAAACATGTTGTAAAGGAAAAGCAGACTTCTAAACCCTACCTGCAGCAAGTTGACATTCTTGACATTTCCTGACAAAAGCATAAGAATCTTGAAATAGAGTAGGCTAATAATAGCCATCCCTAAGAATCTTATGTGTCGTAGTTTCTCCACCAAAATGACCACCTGCTGGTCCAAAATGTAATTCTTTCAAAATCACTTCTGTTTCATCTTTGTCTAGGCATCGAAGTAAAACACCATCTGAATTTATCCTAAAATGAATATTATCAATTAGTAAATAAGGAGCAGATTTCAGTCTAAGTGCTCTCCTTTTCCTTGGTTCAAGGTAATCAGGAGCAGTTCCTGTTTCCAGAAGTGTCCTTAAATCTGTGTACCAAGAATCCTATGGTGGAGGATAAAAGTAAATTTCCCTAGTTAGTAAGACTTCATCAATGATAGCTTCGGAACTATTATTAGGCAGATGAGCTACTTCAGCAGCAAGTTTACATAATCCTTGATGCTTGAATACTGTTGAAGATTTAATTTCCAAGTCATACTCTTGAAGAGTTGTCATCCATGGTGCTCTTTTTTCACCTAAATATTTTTGTATTAACAAATTTCTGACTGAAGGGTAAGGAACTATCACTTTCATTCTATATTTCAATAAATATGGACGAAAGTGTTTGATAGGTTTGAAAATAGCAAAATCTTACTTATCAATCTCGTGGTAATTAAGTTCAACACCTTTAAAATTTGAGCTCATAAAAGAAATTGGCACTTCACTATTTTGCTGATTTAGCTGAGTTAAAACTATTGCATATGATATGTCAGAAGTGAAAGTATGCAATATTAAATCTTTTTTAAAATATGGGCTCAAAAGACTAGGAGCTTCTGAAATGGATTCTAAAATTCTCTGAAAAGATTCTTTTTCAGTTTGCCCCCAATTAAAAATAACATCCTTCTTAATCATTTTTTGTAAAGGACGGATGATTTCAGAAAACTGGGGATAAATATCCTAACAAAGTTTATTTTACCAAGAAACGATTGCATTGATTTTTTGCTAGAAAGGTAAGTTATTTTTGAGATAGCTTGGGTTCGTTCAGGATCAATCATGATCCCATATTTTGAAACCACACAGCCTAATAAAATATCTTCTAAAACAAAAAATATTGTTTTCTTTGGATTTAAAGAAATTCTAAATTTCCTACAACGTTCAAATACTTTTCCAAGATGATTAATGTGATCATGTCGACATTTAGAAAATACAGTAAATTCATCTAAATAGACAACTACTGAATGATTAATTAACCCTCTAAAATCAATATCCATTGCTCTTTGAAAAGTTTCCCCAACATTGATTAACCCAAAGGGAATCTTTCTGTAAGCATATGTTCCCCATGGACTTCTAAAAGCTGTTTTCACTTGATCATCCAGGGAAACCAATATTTGGTTATATCCTAAGAAACCATCAAGAAGTGACAGTATCTCAGACCCAGAAACTTTCTGAAGGATTTGTTCCATGGGAGGAACTGGGTAATTATCTTTTTCAGATGACTTATTAAGATTTCTAAAATCAACACATAGTTGAATATCACTGTTTTTATTCCTAACTGGAACCAAGATAGCTACCCACTGAGTATTTCGAATAGGAAAAATAATCCTAGTAGCTAACAGTTTATTTAATTCCTTCTTAATTGTTGGTTCTAGTGACAGATGATACTTCCTAAGTTTCTGTTGGAAAGGTTTTGATTCATGTTTTATTGGAATAATGTGTTGCATGACTTGTGGATTAAAAGTTTTCAAATCATTGTATGTCCTGCAAAGACATCCTTAAATTCTTTGAATAATTTTATGAATTGTGATTCTTCTGTAGGAGTGCAATCTATTCCTAGATTTACAGTTTGTTCCTAAATTTATAGTTTCATATTTCATTTGTGAGCTATTGGTTTTACAATTAGAAACATACCTAAATTTATCTTGAAGATAAAAAGACTTTTCTAATCTCAAAACTGAATTAGTAATCGGTTTACCTTTTTGAAAGATTTTTGAACTGAACAAAAATAATTTATTACCAAAAAATATTGCAGATTTTCGTCATGTGTAACTGTTGGAGTAGGGTCCCGCAGCTACAGAAGAAGCTGCTATTTTGACAGATAGACAGTTTTGGCAAAGATACAAGAGGTAGAGCTACGACACTATAGCAGGTTTCTAGCTACAGATCAGAGCCGAAAACCATGACGTAGAAGGTAGAGAAGTCAAGGAAGACGATGATACCTGAGCAGCCGAGAAGAGAGAGCTCACCCACTGCATTGAAGGCAGAGATGGAAGACAGGAGGGCTCAGCTACCCTCATAAAGGAAAAGGAGCAACGAGGCCGAGGTATTGAAGACAAAGGACAGAAAAGGGAAGCAGCGCCAGTACCCATGGTCGGCGCTGGGAAGGATGGAAGACTGCAGGAAGCTGTGGTGAAGGGAAGCGGTACATAGTACCCATGGTCAGCGCCGGGAAGCATGGAAGACTGCAGAGAGCTGTGGTGTGATGGATAGAGGCCACCTCAAAGTACAGATACACCAACTGTCACTAGTTAGGGTTTGGGTTACTGTTGGGACAGGCCCACAGTGTTGTAATGGTGAGACCTTCGGGCCACCTATAAAGGGATGTATTTTGTATTGTAAAAGGTTGGCATTTTGAGAATTTTAAGCCATCCAGCTAGCTAGTTAGCCATTGAGTCTGTTAGCTCTCAGCAACCTTGTATTGTAATAGAGTTGAGCTCTGGTTCTGTTATTAGCTATAGTATCTTACTGTAACCAGTAACTGGCTCATAGAGCATGCATGTAACGATCCGCAGGGATCGACAGAGAGGGAAGAGTATATTGTAAGAGAGAAAATATAGAGATAGAAAAGAGATCTAAGAGAGAATATCTCAAGCTGCATATGCGGTGCAGCAGAACTGTGTTTACCTTCCCCTGAGCTATAATAGAAACACAGTTCTGTGGATGTAATTTCCATCCTGGAGGTGAACCACGTTAAAATCGTGTGTTGTGCAATTGATTCATGTGTTGTATTTACTTGTTGCATCTGTTAGTTATTACATGAGCCTTATTTTCAGTTGAATGTATGTATGCGTTGTTTCGTTCACAGCAATATGGAAAGATGAACATAAGTTGAAGTCTTTGGCATGTTGTATGCAGGTTCATTTATGCTTTGCTTGAAACAGTCACTAGTCATAGTGTTAAACAGTCTAGTATGTTGAGTCCTACAAGTCAACACGAACAACGCTAAGTGCGCTAAGTCGCGGGGGTAGGATATCGCAGGGAGGTGATACCACACCGGCAGAGGAGCTGCGGTGTGCGATACTGTAGGTTAAGGACTTAGCATTGGAGAGGAATTTACGTGTCACCTAGTGCACGGAGAGGCGATAAGGTTGGGGTCATCGCGAGTCAGTGGAAGTTGCACGATGCAGAAAGGGACTGTGCAACAGGAAGAGAGAGATCTCGCAGTCAGAAGAGATGCGAGACAAGGAGATCACGTGACTCGAGTAGAGGGATCGTGCGATGGACAGAGAGAGAGGCCTCGTGGCTAGCAGAGCTGTGAGTCGCAAGTAGGGTGCCACAGAACCTGGTCCAAGACACTTGAGTCCTTGGCCAACCCATTAGAATCACTTCGAGTGAGACTTCAGGCCGCTTTGCAGTCTATCGCCGAAAGGGCCAGTGAGCTAGGGGTGTTGTTGGTTAAACACAATAAACCCGAGTCTGCCCATGATAGCCAACAAATGGTTCCATTGCCGGCTTTGAACAAACATAGCACTCATGTTCTGGTGGTTCCCTACTAGAGACGAACTCAACGAGTGGGTTTGGTCTAACCAGAAAGAGTTTGTTGAATGAGAGAACAAGAGTCCTAAACTGAACACAGAGGCTTGGTTACAAAAACATATCATTACAGACATCCATGCGATATTTTTTGCGACCTTCGGGAACAAGCTTTACGACTGGTTATCAAAGTTAACTGATACAGTCATATTCAAAAATAAAAGAGACATTATCTGGACACCAGAGCTGATCAGACTGTGAAAAACCTGGATAACCCTATCACGAGGGAAGTAGACTTCTGGCTTGCGAGTGTGCTAGAAGGCTTCATCACTGAGTTTGTATTTGACCAAACGAAAAGCTTCAGCGAGGATGAGTGCTACTTCTTTAAAGGATATCGTGGTAAGTACTTAAGATCTTTAAACTTGTCCATTAAGATGCTATTACATGAAAAAGGAACAATGGATCTAGTTTCAGATGAATAAGTAGAAATAGTAATGTCACAAGAGTTTGAAAGTGATTTTGATGACATTGGACGAACATGTAGTGGAAAGAAGTATAAAGTAGATTTCAGATCTCCAATATTTGAAGACAGTTCAGATAGTACTAGACAACAGAGTCATAGTACCACAGAAGGAACAGAGGGGGGTATCCCTTACCACCCTTACACCCCACAAAAATAGACTGGGACCCAGAACAATCCCGTAGGAACTCCATCCAGTATCTCACAGACAGTACCTACCACCACTACATCACCTCCACCTACACCGCCGAGTGGTAGTAACATAGTAAATCAACATCCACCATGTAGAAATAGAATGGGGGATGATATGAAGCTACCTATATTTAAGGGAACAGGGGCAGAATACCCAGAGCAGCATTGGTTTCTATGTGAAGCCATGTGGACCATTAAAGCAATCAATGACGATAACCTTAAACTTGTACAGTTGGTCACCACACTAAGAGATCAAGCCTTAACATGGTATATAAAGTATACCATAGTACCCAGGACACTTGTCCAGGTCAAGACCGCCATGATTAAAGAGTTTAAGAAACCTAAGTCTGAGTCACAGTGTATTATAGAACTCAAAGACATCAACCAGTTACCTACAGAGTCGGTGTGGGACTTGGACTAGAAATTCAAATCCCTTATCGACCAAGTCAGTTTCGAGTTCGCATCGGAGTAGCATAAGGATTGGTTTATTGCAGTGCTGCTCCCTCACATTAGACTGCCATTAATGCAGCAGAAACTCCAGACGCAGGATGACACGTTGGAGATGGCGATTAAACTAGAGGCTTCACCTCTAGTTGAGAGCAGTACAGGAATGACAACTTTACAAAACCAGTTGGCTAATCTCACGTTACAGTTGCATGAACTTAAGAAAGAGAAAGAGGTTGCGCAAGACATATGGTGCGTAAAATGTAAAGCACAAGGCCATAGTAAAGACAATTGTCCGGTATTTGTAGAATATATAGCGACAGGGGCTCCAAATCCCTTACCATAGACCCACGGGCCGTGGTGTGAAATATACAAAACACGAGGACATCTACCTCACCAGTTCCCTCTACTTCAGAAGTACACGCAGACACCTAAGAACTTGTACTGTGTCTTCTGCAAGTCTATAGGCCATGATGAACATGATTGCAGAGCCTATGATCTCATGGTTGGAGCAAAGCAAGACTTGTACAAAGTCCAGTCAGAGACACAGGGTCTAGCAGCAGGACCATAGCAGGATCCAGCTTATGGTGGCCGTGGAGGAGGCTTCGACAGAGGAGAAGGTTTTGGCCGTGGTCATGGACCAGTTACTTGTTACAACTGCAGAGTTGTAGGACACTATGCTAGGGACTGTCAGAGCCCCACTACCACTTGTAACTACTACAAATCTTATGATCATACTATAAAGGAGTGTCCTACCTTGATAGCTAAGATCAGAGAACCTAAGTCAGCAGCACACCAGAATATCCAGCTTATTGCTGCTGAGCAGGAAGAGTCAGAACCAAGAGTCAATATTGTGACTCATAGCGGTGTTTCTACCAGTGGGACATCGCATGAGATGGAAAAGAACACAGGACACGAGTGGGTGCGCAGAGCTCCTAATAAAGCAACACCACTCGACCTGCAGAAGAACAAACAGACATTTCAGGAAGCTAAGGCTTTCTTTGATGAACCTACGCAATCAGGATCATAGGTACCGCCGTCTAGGGGTGTACCGCAACAAGCACCTTGTGGCGATAACCTTGAACAGACATCGCAGGCTACCACATCGGGAAGATGCGATGAGGATGAGATGACAGGAAGTGTACATTCATTCTTGTGGAGTTGTCTAAAACTTCTAAGAAATGAGCAAGCTATCACAGAAATTCAGTGCATTATAGATTAGTCTCAGCCATCCTCTTCCATGAGCAATACACAACGTGCTATTCATAATATTATGGGATATACAAGAACAAGAAGAGAGATGCAACTCACAGCCCAGGTTGGAGAATTTGAAATGGATGAGGTGATCCTAGATCTAGGATCGGACGTGAATGTTCTGACTAAGAAGACATGGGAACAGATGGGTAGCCCTAAGTTAATCAGATCACCTATCCATCTAAGATTAGCTAATCAACAGCGTGTATCACCTATGGGTTAGTTACCACAGGTGCCAGTTGACATTGATGGAGTTTGCAGCTTTGCGGACTTTGAAGTTATAGAAATCATTGGCGATAGTAGACCCTATCTAGCATTGCTAGGCATTGATTGGGAGATCGGTAACATGGCCGTTATCGACCTAAAGAGAATACAAGTGACCTTTGAGGATGCGCAGATCTGGGTCATCGCACCATTGGATCCTTTTCAGGGTCCTAGATATATTGAACCTATCTGAGCAGAGGAGGAGGCACGTAACATGGAGAGCCTCTATCAGATGAACACAAACCAGAGCGACTACGTCAATCCAACTGCAGAAGGGAATATTAGTTGGCAATGCGATAGCTCATGCACATCAGATTCAGATGTTGGTCTAGAGAACTGGCAGAACAGACTTCATGAAGTCTTAGCACGCAGATGCACGTACTTGAATAAATCACTGCGATGGATTGGCGCAGAGATCAATGAGATTCCATCCTTTTAGGGTCTAATAGATATCTAGGACTTTCTCAAGCAATTTGAACAATAGATCCCTCATGAGCAGAGGCCCGCAGCTATGGACCTTGTAGTACGAGCCACACCTGCAAGATGGTGGTATGCACATAAAGAGAACACCGCGTCATGGGATGATATTAAGAGACTCATGGCGATCAGATTTTCTATTGATGGAGAGTATGTCCAGCAGAAATACACAGGAGAGAGTGACCCTAGATCACACATTCAGATATGTGAACAGAATTGGTTGGACATTCCCAAGGATGAATGGGTTCACCGATTCATTCATACTTTGGATACAGTTCCAAGGAACTGGTATACAGAGACCGAACTACGCAAAGGAACAACAACATGGCCACTTATGGTAGACAGCTTCCTACTCAGCTTCGCTTTTGAATCTGAGTATCCAAGTGTTGATCAGGCCCTACAAGTAATAAAGATTAAGATATTTGAGGATTGTACCATATCAGTGTTAGCTCAACCTGAGTGGGATATCTAGCTAAAAGAGGCATTAGAATGTTATAATTTTGCATCTGAACCAGAGGTGGAGGATGAGGATCCTCGCAACACCAACATTTCGGAGTCAGAAGGCACTCACGATGTTGAGGGACCACAGTTAGAAATTCCAGCAATTACAGAGCCCATCAAGATTAAAAAGATCAATATTGGCACAGACACAGAACCTAAGTTTGCCTCTATTGTAGACTATTGGAACGATGAAACAGTCGGACAGATTACAGACTTGTTACATGACTATCAGGACCTATTTCCCACCAAGTTCACAGAGATGAAGGGAATAGTCGGAGACCTGGGAGTCATGAGGATACCGTTGAAGTAGGATGCTAGACCAGTGAAAAAGCGCCCATATAGATTAAATCCGCACTACAAAGAAAAAGTAAAGGATGAAATCGACAAGATGCTAGCAGCAGGCATCATTGAGCCGGTAGAAGAAAGTGAATGGGTTAGCCCCATGGTCGTACAAGAAAAGAAAACCAAAGGAGACATCAGGATCTGTGTCGATCTACGCAAGCTCAACGATGCATCACTCCACGATCCATTTCCGACAACGTGGGAGGACAGGAGGCCTACTCCTTCACTGATGGATTTTTAGGCTATCATCAGATAAGAATACACCCAGAAGATTGATCCAAGACCACCTTTGCAACAGAATGAGGCTCGTTCCAGTATACGGTAATGCTCTTTGGTCTTAAGAATGCACCAGCTATATTTTCTAGAGTAGTAGTTGTTGTATTTAAAATACATCCATAAGTTTCTAGAAGTATATTTTGATGATTGGACTGTATTTGGACTAATTGACAAGCACATAGGAGATCTAAGACTGATCTTAGAGAAATGTAGGCAGTACCAGATTTCTCTAAACTTGAAGAAATGTATATTTTGTGCACCATTTGGTATTTTGTTGGGTCACATTGTTTGCAGACAAGGCTTGATGGTAGATCCTGCAAAGATTGACATCATTGTAAATATTCTATCACCCACCTTAGTCAATCAACTGAGGACAATACTTGGTCATACTGGGTATTACAGAAAGTTCATCAAGGGCTACGCAAAGATTACAGCACCAATGGAGAAATTGCTAAAGAAAGATGTACAATTCCTATGGAATGAGGAATGTCAGTAGAGTCTAGACACACTTAAAGAAAAGATGGTTACAGTGCCCATCCTAGTATTTCCAGAATGGACTAAGCCATTTCATGTACACGTGGATGCATCTGGCATCGCACTAGGCGTTGTCTTAACACAACCAGGAGAAGGGGATATTGATCATCCTATCGCATACTCCAGTAGAAAGCTATCAACAGTAGAAAATAACTACACCACGACAGAAAGAGAAGGCTTAGCTATGGTGTATGCACTGCAGAAATTTAGGCACTACATATTGGGTGATTCGTTCAAGATGTTTACTGACCATTCCGCATTGAAGTATCTGGTCAATAAGCCAGTGTTAAGGGGGAGAATCTGCAGATGGTTCTCCTCTTTCAGGAGTATGATTTTGAAATCATAGTTAAACCAGGAAGATTGAATGTTGGACCTGATCATCTGTCATGGATAGACTCAGGAGAAGAGCCAAGTAACCTAGAGGACAATTTGCCAGATGCGTAGTTGTTTTCTATCCAGATCGCAGACGACTACTATGCTGATATTATTTACTTTCTCACTACAGGATTAGCGCCTGATGAGTTCACTAAGCAGCAAAAGAAGCAGTTGGTTGTTAAAACAACAGATTTCACCCTGATCGTAGGACACCTATACAAGTTAGGACCGGATGAAGTGTTGTGCAGATGTGTGATGCTGCATGAAAAAGACGATATTATCATAGAGGCACATTCAGGAACCGCAGGAGGTCATTTCACAGGAAAGCCAACTGCGCAGAAAATCCTAGAGGCAGGATTATGGTGGCCTACGTTGCATAAGGACACTAAGGACTTTTGCAGATGCTGTGATATCTGCCAAAGGGTATGAAAACCCTAGCGACGTGATGAAATGCCGCTGCGACCATAGGTTACGCTGCGCACATTTGACAAGTGGGCTATAGACTTTGTGGGTCTTATCAACCCACCAGGAAAGCGCACTGGCGTGAGATATATTATCACTGGAACAGAGTACCTCACCAGATGGGCAGAGGCCAAAGCAGTAAGAAATTGTGATGCTGCTACAGCCACACAGTTCCTTTTTGAGAACATCATTAGTAGATTTGGGTGCCCCATAATTTTGATGAGCGACCAAGGTACACATTTCTTGAACCGCACCATTGAGGCCTTGACAGAAGAATTCCAGATTCAGCACCATAAGAGCACCCCCTACCACCCATAGGCTAACGGTACGGTGGAGGCCTTTAATAAGATTTTAGAAAATGCTCTTACTAAGATCTGCAACAGCCAAAGGAATGATTGGGACCTCAGATTTAACGCTGTATTACGGGCGTATAGGACCACATGCAAGAAACTTACAGGACACACACCTTTCAACTTGGTGTATGGACAGGAGGCTGTTATGCCTATGGAGTATATTCTTCCCAGTCTAAGAATCACTCAGATTACCGGGATGACTAATACAGACACAGTGGAGGAAAGGCTAGCACAGCTGCTTGCCTTAGAGGAAGATAGATTCATCGCTGGATTCCATCAGAAAGTGCAGAAGGCACAAGAAAAAGCTTGGCATGACAGACACATTAATTAAGACTTTCCAGATCGGAGACCTAGTACTCCTCTATGACAGTAAATTCATTAAGTTTCCAGGGAAGTTCAAGACGCATTGGCTGGGGCCATATCAGATACAGCAAGTTACAGAGGGAGGTTTTGTTTAGCTTATCCATCTGAATGGGGAGCTTCTTCCCACATTGATTAATGGCAGTAGGCTTAATCTCTATAGCGATAGCCACCCCACCTCTTAGCCCTAGCTTAGCCAGTTTATGGTGGTGCAGATGTCCAATGTAATTGAAAGGAGACATCGCACCGGGAACTAGTCTACACCGGCAGGTATTATAAGTAAGAGGAATCGCATAAGGACGGTTCATTTTGCGCAAGTCATAAGTGGTTTGCGTTTCTAAAAAAAAACAAAAAAACAAAAAAAAAACGCTTGTTTGTTTGTGCAGGTGATGCGGTGTTGCAGCGCAGCAATGCGATGTTTCCTCGTGCCACGTACCCAGTTTTGCAACCGACAGAGGGCCGGTCAAGTCACCTTTTGACAGGTAGTTAATGAGGAGATGACTAGTATACCTTACCGTAGATTTGGCAGCAGCATAATTAAGTTTCCAGATTTGAAAAATCTTCGACGAGACCGGCGCTTGTACACACACGCTTCGAGGGAAAGGTGATCGGATTTCAGCATTTATTGAGGATCGGATGACGGGTGTGGTCTCGTCCAGGTAATCATTATGACTGATGGGTTCAGTCTAGATGACCATTACGTCCGGGATTGTTGCCTTCGGCATAAAAGCAGAAATTGTTCATTCAAGAGGATTACACTTGCAAAAACCTGAGAGCTATAGAGTAAGCTGTTAAGAGTTTCTTGTGCAGAGTTCACCCTATTCTAGAGTGTTGTGATTCCCAGATTTCGAATCCATTGCATGCCCAGGATATTCCACCCAGTGGGTTCTGTCCAAGAAGGAACCTTTAGAAGAAATGCCGAGACATTTCGACCCTGGTGGCTGTATGTCCGCTATGACGACGCTGCCTAGGGTTGTGAAATTAGGAACATCACAAGTAAGACAATTTCCAAGGCTGAGGAATCAAGTGCAGGATGTAGAAGATGTCATCAAAATATCTGCTAACGAGAAGAAGAAAGACGAGCTGATCACTGAAGATAAGAAAGCAAAGCAGAAGAATGACAAGAAGAAATCTCCCGTGAGGAAGAAAGTAAAAACGAAGAAAAGACGGCAACAGGAGAAGGAAGCCGACCTATCTGATCAGCTAATAGAAGAACAAGAGATTGCTGAGGCAAAGAAGTGAAACTCTGGCGATCCAAGGCAGCATGAATACCTGGAGTGACTTGCTAAGAAGGAAAGTGGAAGAGGACAGCAAACCCAGCAAATGGTAGAATTCCAGCATGCAGACAAAGGCTTGTTCTCGGAACGGAATTCATGGTTTGTATCTCTTTCATATAGGGGGCTCCAGGCCAAGCGGCATGTTTTGAGAATCCTGGAAGATACAAATTTATATCTTCCTTATAGCACAAGCTCGAACCCAGATAGAGAGGAGTTCTCATGATACCAGGGATTTGAATCCTTATGGTGGGCACAGCGACAGCAAGTCTTGCAGTGGAAAGACTACGAGCATAACAATAAGGAAAGGTAAGAGAGACCTACAAACTAAGTTAACAGAAGACACCAGTATTAGTCAAGCTTTGATTGAGTCGGCATGAGAGTGTGTCGAGGTGATGCAGAAGGAAGTCGCAGGACTTCGAGACAAGTTGCAACGGACTTTGCAGGAAGCCAAGGAGAAGCTACAGTAGGAGAATCCCACTGGTAGTGGCTTGGGGACGAGCCATAAGTAAGTGTTAGGGGACTATTGGAGTAGGGTCCCGCAGCTACAGAAGAAGCTGCTATTTTGACGGATAGACATTTTTGGCGGAGATACAAAAGGCAGAGCTACAACACTGTAGCAGGTTTCTAGCTACAGATCAGAGCCGGAACCCATGATGTAGAAGGCAGAGAAGTCAAGGAAGACGACGGTCCCTGAGTAGCTGAGAAGAGAGAGCTCACCCACTGCATTGAAGGCAGCGGCGGAAGACAGGAGGGTTCAGCTACCCTCATAAAGGAAAAGGAGCAACGAGGCCGAGGTATTGAAGATGAAGGATAGAAAAGGGAAGCAGCACTAGTACCCATGGTCAGTGCTGGGAAGCATGGAATATTGCAGGAAGCTGTGGTGAAGGGAAGCGGTGTATAGTACCCATGGTCAGCGCCGAGAAGCATGGAAGACTGCAGAGAGCTATGGTGTGACGGATAGTGGCCACCTCAAAGTACAGATACGCCGACTGTTACTAGTTAGGGTTTGTGTTACTGTTGGGACAGGCCCACAGTGTTGTAATGGCGAGACCTTCAGGCTGCCTATAAAGGGATGTATTTTGTATTGTAAAAGGTTGGTATTTTGAGCATTTTAATCCATCCAGCTAGCTAGTTAGCCATTCAGTCTGTTAGCTCTCAGCAACCTTGTATTGTAATAGAGTTGAGCTCTGGTTCTGTTATTAGCTATAGTATCTTACTGTAACCTGTAGTTAGCTCATAGAGCATGCATGTAACGATCCGCAGGGATCGACAGAGAGGGAAGAGTATATTGTAAGAGAGACAATATAGAGATAGAAAAGAGATCTAAGAGAGAAGATCTCAAGCTGCATATGCGGTGCAGCAGAACTGTGTTTACCTTCCCCTGAGCTATAATAGAAACACAGTTCTGTGGACGTAACTTCCATCTTGGAGGTGAACCACGTTACAATCGTGTGTTGTGCAATTGATTCATGTGTTGTATTTACTTGTTGCATTTGTTAGTTATTACATGAGCCTTATTTTCAGTTGAATGTATGTATGCGTTGTTTCATTCACAACAATATGGAAAGATGAACATAAGTTGAAGTCTTTGGCATGTTGTATGTGGGTTCATTTATGCTTTGCTTGAAACAGTCACTAGTTGCAGTGTTAAACAGTCTGGTATGTTGAGTCCTGCAAGTTGACATGAAAAACGCTAAGTGCACTGAGCCACGGGGGTAGGATATCGCAGGGAGGCGATACCGCACGAGCAGAGGAGTTGCGATGCGCGATACCATAGGTTAAGGACTTAGTGTTGGGGAGGAAGTTACATGTCGCCTGGTGTGCAGCGAGGTGATAAGGCTGGGGTCATCACGAGTCAGTGGAATTTGCGTGATGTGGAAAGGGACCGCGCAACAGGAAGAGAAAGATCTCACGGTCAGAAGAGCTGTGAGACAACAAGATCGCGTGACGTGAGCAGAGGGATCGTGCGACACGCAGAGAGAGAGACCTCACGACTAGCAGAGCTATGAGTCGCAAGTAGGAAACCACAGAACCTCGTCCAAGACGCTTGAGTCCTTGGCCAACCCATTAGAATCACTTCGGGTGAGACTTCAGGCCTCTTCGCGATTTGTCACCGAAAGGGCCAGTGAGCTAGGGGTGTTTTTGGTTAAACAGAGTAAACTCGGGTCTGCCCATGATAGCCAACAATAACTTCATCAATGGCTGAATCTTTGAAAGTATCATCATTTGTTAAGAAATTCAGCACCTGCACATCATTATCAAAAACACACCAGTTAAAGATATTATCTGGAATAGAAGGCCTAAAAATCAATTCAACTGAAAAGAAATCAGGTGTGAAATTATCTGATGGAATCAGTTTTGATGCTACATTTGCTAATAAATCTGCCTCTTGTTTCTGGAATCTAGGAAATGACATTATATTGAATGCATCAAAATGCGACATGAGATTCCATACCTCTCGTTGATAATTTTGCAAAAGTTCATAAATGCAATGAATAGAATTATGGACCTGTCTGACGATGATTTCAGAATCACCATATGCAACTAGCACTTTAATATCCAAATCAATTGCTTTTTTCAGTCCATGAATCAGAGCTTCATATTCCACAGTATTGTTTGTACAATTAAATTCAATCCTACATGCTATACATTTTTTATTTCCTTTAGGGTCAATTAATAGGCAACCAACTCCTGCTCCTTCTTTAGACTTTGACCCATCAAAATATAGAGTCGAAGTAGAACTATTTGTAACAACTTTACTTTCAATAATATTTACAAAATTATGACTATCTACATTATTTATGATTTCCTTGAATGAAGAATCACGAGAGATAGTTGTGACATTAAGAATTTCTGATTGCTGTTTATTGTCAAAGAAAACAAAATCTTCATATTTAAAATTTCTGAACCCAAGTTCATACATTATAGAATCTGAAAATAAAACCGGTTCACTGGGATCATGTAATTCTGTCACAGTATGTTTCAGATATCTTTCTCTGTTTATCTTAATTTGATTTTATTTTCCATTCTTAGGTAACCATAAGTTTACCAATCTCTAGCAAAGAATCCATTCAATTGCTGAGACCAATCTCTACTCAAAAAAATCCCATTTGCATCAGGAATGTCTACAACCACAATATCTATAATTTGAAAAAATGAAGGGTTAAAAGAAATCCTTACTAGAACATCTTTCATCTCTCCTACAACCCTCACATTTTTCCTATCCAATTGAGTAATCTATGAATTTGATGGAACATATTTTCCATTTAACCTTTTGCACACAGACAAAGGCATTACATTAGAAGATGCTCCAGAATCAACCATGCAATTGTGAACATTCCTATTAAAAATCTCGAAGGTAAGAAGAAATGGAGTTTTTGATTTTGTATTTTTTCCTATTAGCGAAGCTTTATCAGCTACTGACTTTCCTTTATCAGTTGGTGTTAAATCACTCTTGGAACTATTAGCAGCTATATTTTTCTTAGCATTAGGAATTATGGAACTCATGGTAGAATTTATAATAGGACTATTAGGCATTGGGTAAATTTGAAGAAGATCATACATACTAATATTTGCAAGTTTCTTCTTTAAATCTTCAATTATATCATATTCTAAATCCAACTTTGGAGCATTTTGAATAGGTTGAGTAGTCCTCACAGGCTGAGTTTGTTTGACAAATTGAGTCTATTTATTTGGTTGTGATTTATTGTTAACATTACTTGGGGTAGAACTTGATGATGCTCCAGGAGTATTTGTGAATGTTCTACTATGAGTATTATAGGAATGTTGTCTTGAAGGAGGACTTTTACCTTCATAATATTTTACTAGACTCTCCCAGAAATGACCATTTACTTGTTGAGGTTCTTCCAATTTGTCTTCATTTTCAGATTCCTCCTCCTCTTCGTTATATACATTTTCTTGATTTGAGGGAGTTTCAGATAAATATATGACAGCTTGAATAGTATTAAAAATTTCTTCATTTACTGCTACATCAGGAGGTGTACTAGTATTATTATTAGTGTTAGGATTCTGCCTAAACTGATTTCTAAAATACCCCCTAGAAGAGGCATTTTCAGAATTAGTTTTCTTTAATCCTACAACTTCATCAGTTAACGCTCGAATAACATTCTATAATTGTTCTACATCAAAGGATTTACCTTTTTCTAAATTAGGATTTTCAATTTTCTTATGAGGAAATGTATCAAATTTTCCACTTCTATTTGGTTCATAAGACATGGAATCCTTCTCGACTTTAATAGCTTCCTCAAAAGTTTCAAAAAGGGTTGTTTTACCTACTCTTTTAACAAACATCCCAGGATACTTTGGTAAAGCTGAAGTATAATTTTCAATGATAATATCCTCAGGTGGTTGAGAAGCAACAGGAATTTTATTTTTCAGTGTAAGAAATCTTTGATTAAAATCTTTAATTCTTTCCTTAAGTTCCATTTTAATTCGAGATAACTCAAGAGCTAAAAGAGCAGGTGTTTTATCCTCCCCAAATTTATCTAGGAAAGCCTTGTTGAATTCAGCCCAATTTGTGATTGATCCTTGGACTAATGAAAAATACCAAGTAGATGCTTTCCCTTCAAAAGTTAAAGGGAACAAACGAAAAACTATATCTTCATGTTGAACTTTCATGGTTTGAACAACTAACATGAATTTATCTACATGCACCTCTGCAGGTTCCTTGTTATCTAGATTAAAATTCGGAAGAAGTTTATCTGAATGTTTGGGCAGAGGATGTTGTACACTAGGCACAACTACAACAGTTGTTCTCAACCAAGGAAGTTGTGGATTGGGTGGAGGATTAGGTGGAGGGTTAGGTGGAAGGTTACCTCCTCCTCCTATAGTATGTTTCCAGCCATAGGACTTCCTTCAGAATCTAAAGAACTCCCTGAATTAGACAACCTTAGACTATCTGGTGGTGATTCTAGAGGAGAAGGTGGTTGATCAAAACCGCCTACACAAGTCAATATTCTAGAAGTATTTGTTCTAGCAGTTTCTCTATGATGACTTCTAACTTGATAACTTGGAGTTCTATCGGCTTCTGCTGAATCTTGAGTAATTATATTCAATTAAGGGTTACGTCTTTTTTTCTAGGTAGACCATAGTCTATTGGTGTTAAACCAAGTTGATGAGCATATTCTCTCGTAAGAATATGACGTGATTCTTTTAAAGTTTGAGTACTCTGTTCAGGAGTGAATGGATATGTAATGTGGTCATGCTCAAGGATGCTCCTAAAATTTTATATGAATGGTGATCTACTAACTTCAGATTGTAATGGAGGTTGTTGACTGGTTGAATATTTATCATTAGTTCTACCTGCCATTAATCGTTAACATGCCCTCCTTCTAGCGCCATTTGTTGGCTGGATTTTCTGACTAGGCCAACTTAAGGAGATTAAGCCCACACACGTCGCTTATAGCAGCTCTCAGTGTGTTTAAAATGGAAAAATATTACAGGTTATGGTCCTACTACCCACTGAATTTATTCTCTTAAGGAGAATGTAGAAATCCAGTAAAAATTTACACTAAATTTTATTACTGCTTAAAATAAACCCTAGAGTTAGTTTTCTAAGTCTAAGTTATCCTAAAATGCTTTCTTAAGGAAAGTCTCCTATTTTTAGGGTTTTGTTTTAAATATTTTAACTAAAAGACTATTTTAAATTTTATCAAACTAGTCTAATTCTATTTAATAACTATTAAAATAAACTAATTAAAATGAACTAAGCTAAGAATTAAGATTAACTATCAATCCTATCTCAGCTGAGAGCAACTTGGAAAACTAAATCAATTATCAATTAATGATTTAAATTAACAAAGAGGTAAGTAATAATAATTTAAATGAAAATATTTAAATTATTATCCTAAAATCACTTTGTTGAATATGCACAACAACAAAAAATTAAAATAGAGAACTACTTTAATTTATGATGTGATGCCCTATTAATCAATAATTAATATTCAATACCGAATATTTGAATAACATGATTTTATTCATTCATGAAAACATTGTAGAAAATACAAATGAAATCAGGAATAAATATGAAATATATATTACTACCACATCTCAATTATCAATACAAATATCAATTAAAAAAACTCAGTAATATTTTCAATCAAACATCCATATTATGTAAATAGAGTATAATTTCAGATAATAAATACAATCATATCACAGTACAATTGCATAAAATGTATGGTGAGAAAACAATATATCGAAATATATATATTAAGTTTTCAAAATAGTAACAAGCAGTGATACCAGTTTCAGAACTCTAGTCACAATCCTGCATGAAGGTAAAACTTCAGTAAAGAAATTAAAACCAGGCACTGTAATTATATTTCTAATAAGTCTTTTCCTTCAATACTCCATCCAGCCTCTATACACTAAGCTTACTATCTTATATAATAAGACTAGTAGCTCCTTCCAGTTTTTGTGTAACAACCATTCTAAAAATATCCCTTTAGTTTATTAACAACCACTACATAATAAAGAAAAAAATTATATCCTTATTCTATTGCATCAGATTTCTTCAAAGAAAGCACCCGGCAGACATGTTTATCCTACTAAATGATAATGTCAATTAAATGAATAGCCTGTAATAACTTATATTGAGATTAATTGACCTATGAAGTGGTTGTCATTAATATCCAATTCTTCCTGAAGCACCAGCAAATGTTAGCGACGAGAAAAAATAGTCTTCATTCTTTTCAGCATATCAACAATATGTACACCTGGAAATGACTTTAAAAGGAGAACACCATTGATTCTTCAAATATTTTACAGGAAATCTAAATTTAAGGTGTGCATATTCCCTTGACAATGGAAGAAGGAACCGCTTAAACGTTTTCTTGTCAATTCATGACCCTTTGAACCAGTGTTCACCAGTCTGAGGCAGCTTTGTGGCTTTCGAAATAAATTCTTCATCTATGACTAGCTGTAAATCACCTATCTGAGCAACATTTCCATCAAAAGACAATGCAAATCGTCTGGTAACTTCCTCATTGTGTCCACTAAAACCTCAAAATAAGAGTTTCCAATCAATTTTCTCGAATAGGGAAAGAATTTCAGGGTCAACTTCTAACATTTATGGACCAGAAAGCTCAAAGCGACTTAAGGGAGCCATATGTTCAACTATCAGTTCTTTCTTTGATAGAGGGTTAAAAGGAGTTGTGAATAATGAAGGAATAAGAATATGTGAATACACAGACATGTTATTATCCTTCACGTGATTATGGAATAGCTAAAGAGTAACCCTAGACATGTTTTTTTATGCGTGAGAACTTCACCATCAGACCACCATAGGTATTCATCAAACAAATTGATGTGATCTAAAATCATTATGATATATTCGAAATCAAATATTTTCATGAATATAACACGATTTTCAGATAGAATGATGTTAATATGAACACATCTGACTAAGGTAATTATTACAAATTAAAATTCCTTTGAACAGATGTTATCAAACCAACAATTCGTATCGTGTACCATACACACGACTGTCAAACGTTAATAGGAAAGGATTATATGTGGAAGGTAATCGTGCTACTAAACCAGATGATGTGGAGCTTTTATTTCAAATAATAATGTCTCCTAGGGTTTCATAAATCCAACCAAACATCAAAATCAACATTAGATGATAAATTAAAATTTTCAAAACTATATTTTATGCATATAATAGATTTGAGGAGAAAATTATATAGTTTTGAATGAACTCATTGAATCCAAATCAACATATGACCTATTGCAAAGTATGATCAGATGGAAAATTTTATTAAAAACTAAGTACTAGATCAAAAATCGATTACTATGATTATAACACAAAGATTTTATAGACATTCAAAATGATATATAAAAATAAACTTTAGCTATTTGAGAAACATATATACACTTTCCACAATTTGTAAGATGGTATAGTATTAAAAGATAATTTTTTATGTAAAAATATATTATTAGGTTTAAAATAGAATATTTCACTTAATTCATCAACCCTAATCATATAAATTACAAAAAAAACTAATGATGAATACTTTGTCAAAAGAAAGCAATAAAACCAAATTGTAACAAGTTCAAAATGCATTTTCATTTTAATCCAAAGAACTATTTAGAAGACTATNTAATTACAATATTAACAACTGCTAATTTATTAAATTTAGGAAAGTGTTTCCTAAATTTTCAGTATAACCCTTAACTCTTCTTAAATTGAAAGTACCTTCAGAATCAAAGATTCTGAAGACACTCTTATATAATTTTTGTGATAAATCATAGAAGAGAACTGATCATTTTTATTCAGCAAAGCAAAAAAAATTGAGAGGGTTGTTGCCTGCCAACACCACTTAATGAGCTAGAAGACATTGGTCCACATACATTTGAGTGTACTCCAATATTGCTTTAGGCTTGATCTCACTGCTGGGAAATGTCTTCTTCATATTCTTTCCTTGTGCACATCCTTTGTAAATGCCTTGATTCCATTCCTGTATCTATGGCAGTCTTGATATGACTTTGATTTCCATTGGTAGTGTCCTATAGTGCACATGTGCAAGCCTTCTGTGCCATAGTTCACTTGGCTCAATCGACTCATGAACCCATGCTTTTTCAGGATGCCCCTTCAACTTGTACAAGCCTTCGTATTCTTCTCCAATAATAATTGCATCTTGTATTGTATTTCCTCTGGGCCACATTAGAACTTGGCCATCAAAAAATAAACCCTAATCCCTTTTGCATCCAGTGCAAAAATGGAGAGAAGATTCTTCTTCCATCCTAGAACATATAACAAATCCTTCATCTTCAAGGATTTCACAGAGCCAATCTTGTATGAGGCTTCTCCACTCCCTTTTATGGGGTATTAATAGTCATCCCCAAGTTTCACCTTATGAGGTGAGTCGTGTTCATACATACTAATAAATGATTCATTGTATCCGATCATATGTTTATAAGCTCCACTATCCATAAGCCAATCATTGCTTCCATGTGAGATAATGCCAGTAAGTGATGAGATCAGCACATACTCTTCCTATGAATCATCCTTCTCTCATCTGAATCTTTTGTTTTTTGGTTCATCATATTTGGCAACATGAGCATGGTGTATCCTTTTCCTGATGGGAAAATCTCTTGCAAAGTGTCCCTTTCCATCACAAGTATAACATCAAACATTTGAAGTATCTATTTTGGTCTTGTTCGGTTTCTTGTCCTTCTTCTTGTTGTGATGAAAGTTCTCCTTCTTCTTGATGTTCTTCCTGGTGTGAACTGTGAGATATTGATAGTCAGTTTCTCCCATATTTTCTTCTTGTGCACATTATTCTCGAAGTCTGCTGAAAAAGATCATCTTCCTTCTTGCACAAATCCCTTGAATTAATGAATCCCATGATCTAGGGAGACCATTCAAGGTAGTCATTACAATTTCTCCTTATTCAACATTTTATTCAATGACTTCAAGTTGTTATTTGATTTTAGAAACCCTTGTGAAGTAATACTGTATAGTCTCAGAGTTGTGTGTATTCACATTCTTCAATTGGTTCCTCAAAGTCATCTTCTGGTTGATGTTATTTCCTCCTAACATCTTATTCAAAGAATCATACACTTCTTTTAGTGTCTTTAATTAAAACGCATGGGGGATGATGTGATCCTTAATAGAATCTTTCATGATTCTCTTATCCTTATCCATGCTTCACTTATGAGCAGCCTTAGCATCATCTTCCTCTAGTTCTGGAACCTCCTTAGTGAAGTAATGATACAAATCATTCTCTTCAAGGACTAGGGAGATTCTGTACTTCCATGCTGGGAAGTTATCATCCCCTCCAAGCTTGTCCTCAAGCTTAGTATGATGAGTCATATTTTTAAATGAGAACCTCAAATGGAAATAACAAATGTTTAGATCTTACCAATTTGAGGTGTCCGGCCTGGTTCTGGAGCTGGATGACCTAGGGTTTGTTAGAGAAACCCTAATTTTCCAAACTTAGAGTTTTGGAATTCTTTTTGGATAGAAAGATGTGCCTCCTTGAGGTGAGTTGATCAGCTAGGTCACTTTCTAAAAATTGAGGTGGGAATCCTCTAAAAATTGATGCCCTAGTTCCTCCCTACACTAGTGACAAGGTCAAAAATGAAACTTCTCGAATTCAGAAATTGTCTTCACCCTATTGATGCGAGTTAGCCTAACCCTGTTTTCTTGATGATATGTGGAGAGAACAACTTGAACTAGGAAGCCCTAGTTTCCACAGTTGTACAATATCTTCTTTCAGAGAGGATCTTATACCATGCTAGTTTTTATTTAGATTTGATTAGTTTATCTAGGATATTTATATAAAATAATAACAAGTACAACAAAATTAATAAGATATAAAATATACATGAGACAAAGATTTTCACCGAGAAAACCATAAAGGAGAAAATCCCACAAACTTCCTCAAACTAGTAAGATGATCAAAAGCAATAATAAGAAGTATTCAACAATTATCTATCTCTCCTCCCTTTTCTCTCTCTCTCTTTCTCTCTCTCATGCGAACTTGAGAGTGTGAGGTGTGTAGAAATGAGGGAGAGAACCTCCCTATTTATACCCTTTCAATTCAATCAGGAAATATAATACTGGGGCCCACATGTCTTTCCTAATAGGGCCGAATTCTCCGAGAGAGACTCCAAATACACATTACATGGTGTTACACTAGAGACTGTTTCCCTGACCTACAATGGAGGTTGTACCTTAAGGTATAGACACAATTAAGACATCTTGCAAAGGGGTACACACATCCCTAATGGGGGTACACCAACATACAATGATAATATACATCAAAATATCTTCCAAATTTACAAATACATCAACAATTGGCACCAATCTTATTTATTGATTCCACTTTTGATGGTGCTTTACCATCGCTAAGTCTGGTGTCATTTCATATTTCATATTTGAATGATCCATGGACTCTTCCTTATTTGATTGAATTGTGTGAAATTCCTCTCCCCATCAGAGTGATGTGCCACTATCTGCAACTGAGAATGCTTATCAAGCCTCATCAGAAGTCCCTGCAGACCTTGATCCTTCCTCTTCATGGATAGAGGAGCATGATGGCTCATGATCCTGTTGGCTTGGGTGGTTGAATTGTCATGCTCACATTATTTCCTAAATGTTACTATGCCTTCATATGAAGCTGTTATTGATGCCATGGATGTTCTTGAAATTCCTTGTGAAGACATGCATCATCGATATTACTTCCGCTCGAAGATTGAAAGGATCGATCATGATGCATTTCAGTTGGAAATATGCAAGAAATTTGGTCACCTTGTGGTCCCACTAAACATGCATGGTATATATACTGAAGGGTGTTAGGATTATTAATTAATCCAACCTTCACTAGCATATTTTATTGTATTTTCCTAGTTTAGGAGGTCATTTCCACTTAGCTAGTGCAATGTGGGACTCACCTAGGGGCCACCTAAGATTCAATGCACCCATTTTCATGCGTTTAGGAGCTCCTGGGACCAATCCCTATAATTTAGAAACCCACTTGGAGTGCCACCAACAGTCATCAATAGTTGTCTCTAGTCGGTGTTCCATTATGTTCAATTATGCTTTGATTCCCATTAGTTAGTTCACTCTCAGTCATCCTAGTGTCACTTTGCATGATTTGAGGAAAGTATGTCGCCTTTTCTCACCTAACTTAGTCAATTAACTAGTTGTGAACTGATTTCATGATCCGAATTTGCATTAGTGAGCTCTACTAGTTATTTTCCCAAATCGACTTAGATCCGAAGTTAGTCCAGGTTGGTATATTCGAATCCCACATAAGACATACAGATTCTTATATTTGTAACAACATTGTATTACATAAAATATACTGATTAATTAATGTATTGTTATTCTTCCAATTATTGTTCTCATGTGTGTTTAATTTTCCATGATTTATTTATTAGTGTTAACTAAATTGTCTCTATCTTCTGCAACCTTCATTATCCATTGAATTCATTCAGGCCTGAGGATCCTAAGCTTCACTAAATTTAACATCGTATCAGAGTAGGTGTCAAGGCTCGCTTCAAACCTTGAAAAATTCCATTGATGCACCATAAGAAATTTGGTTCCACATAAATACTGGTATTTTTTCCTTACTCCCTCTGGATTCTATCCAGACAAGTCTCTCCAGGTGTGATGCACCTAGAGAAAGTGCACATGTTAAAGTGGAGAGTGTTTGAATTGGTTTGATTGAGAATTGAAGTGTTTTGCATTTTTTTTTTGTAGGTACATTCAAGAATTGATGAATAATTAGTTGTTTATTTAGGCTCTAAGATGGAGAAGTCAACAAATTTGAAACCCATAATCCTCACAGCCTTCAACTATATTGATTGGAGGGATGATATGCATATTTTATTGCGCAACAAGGGTTTGTATAGGGTAACTATGGGAAGAGAGGTCGAAACCCTACAACATATTGAAAAATCAAAGTATATGTACAAGCTTGATGAAGCATTTGGGTTCATGTGCATCCACATCTCCAAAGAGTTACGCTTTTAACTTAATGGATTGAGAACACCAAAAGAAGTATGGGAGAATTTTGAATCCTTGTTTGGAAAACATGATGAGATGAGGGGTCATATTATAGAGAATGAGCTGATATAACTACAACCCATCAACTTCGAAACTATACAACAATGTTTCTCAAAATTCAAATCACTGTTCATGCAATGGAAGCGGTGCAGGATTGACAAGAATGATGTAATTGATGTTCTCAATTCTGAGAAAATTTGGCCCATAATTCTTAGTTTTCATATCTACCTTTCACACTGGGAGACTGACTACTCCTAATTGGTGAATTCCATCACTTGATTCATTCATAGAGTCTTTAATATAGGAACAAGAGAATATGATACATATATGAGATCTCAGACGGGTGTAGTGGGTATTTCTCCCCATATACGTGCAAAAGCACAAACATTAGCTCGTCTAGAGCATAAGGAAGAGTTCAATGATAACTACAGGAAATCAAAACAAGAAGATAACAATATTTTTTATATTTTCATGATATATAGTGCAAAACAAGAAAAGACAAAAGATACCTTTTTTGAAATGTTGGGCCATCATAGCTGTTCAAGAAAATGGTTCCGTAGCTCCAGGGTTTTGGTCTCCAATATACTCCACTTGTGGTTGTCAGATGGGGAATGTGGATCCAAATGGGTATGGAGAAATATTAGCATACACCGTGGGAAATGGCATGGAAAAATAATGGCAGAAAGTATGTTGTGTGTCTGAGAGAAAATGGAAAAAATGGTTTTGGGGGAGTCCTTCAAAATGTATTTATAGGATGGTCCAAGGGTTTTTGACCCATGGTAATGACCCATGGTATTTTATTGTCCATGGTATTTATCTATGGTATTTTGACCCTTTCTCATTTTTAAGGTTTTTTGGTCCTTTTAGAGAGAGTGGGGATAAATCACAATAAATGCTCATCTTCCTTTTGATTTATGGGGAAGGAATAATGATGTTTTGGACCATATTTAGTGTAAATACAATTGTGAAGGTCAAAATGAAGCAAATAATGGTGGGAATATGATGTATGAGTATGGTTTAGACCATATATATCTAGGTGAACATTTTTTATTATTAACATATTTTCCCCTGATGTGTGAGGGAAGGAGCTCATCATATGGCCAATAGACATCATAGGATCAAGGGAAAATGGTGAAAACCATGGAGAGACTTCAGAGGAACATGGAGGAGTGGAGTTTCCTCTTTCAAACTACGATGGATTTTGGTTTGTATTAATTATAAAAATGAATGAGGTACATATGATCTTAGACATGTATATGGACGAGGCAAGCATACCCATGCTCATAACAACATCAAAAACTAAATAATGTGGATCATGGATGAAATAGTGGGAGCCGATCAATTCTATTAAGAACCCGTGTCAACCCTCCTCTTTATTTCGTTAGTATATTTTGTTGGATGCATATGATTTGTAAGTCGTCCCATTAGTATGTTGTATTATCCCACATTCGTGGGGAGTAATAGTTGTCTAGATTAGACTTAGTATCAATTAGTATGTTGTATTATCCCACATTCATGAGGAGTAATAGTTGTCTAGATTAGACTTAGTATATAAGTAAGTGTTGAGGCTAATGAAGGAATCCAAGATTTATTTGTGTTGAGCTTGCTCAAAGGAGGTTTCCCCCTTGAAGTGGCCTCTGATCAATAAGATCTCTTCCGTGCTTTGCTATTTTTGTTATATCATGAATTTTCATTGTTTATTGTAGGAGGTTTCTCACAAATACATATACAATTGGTGATACATAACTATGGCCTCAATGGGAGTCTGAATACATATAATGATCTGAAGAACTTATACATATGAACAATGGAATTTTCATCAAATGCAATGTCATTACAACTGATGCTCTATTGGATCTAGAGGTGTACATATCTGTGTGGAATCAATGAGTGAGAGTAATAATCTCTGTGGTACAATATAGAGTAAGAATATCTGTGGTACAATATACAACATCAAGTACTGGAGATAAATGGAAGCATAACACTGGGGGATTTCGAACGCTGTCGTGAGCACAACCCAGAAATCACAAGGGACATGAAACTGTATGGGTCCCATGGTAGAATCACCAATGTGCTAGAGTCAGGTGACAACCGGGGTCCTCTACCAAATAATGAATGGACCAATACCCTATATGAATCTCAATGGTGTAATGATGTATTTGAAGTTGAGGACGTGAGACAAAACCAACCAGAAAGGCACTAATGACTCCTTTCAAGTGTTCCAAGGAAATCATCAATGAGGTGGATGAAACCCAGATACAGGGGACTCTGGGTCTATCCTCTGGAATAGATGTGTTGACGTCAACATAGGGAGACTTGTAAATAACAAGGAAATGTTGTTTCCTTAATAGAAGGACAAGGTATTAGAATTGTTGTGCCATTTATATCTTCAAGTAATTAGTTTTGAATTATGATTGCAGTAAAAGGAGAATGAAGATACAAACTAAACAAAACAAACCACACAAGAAACAAATGAGTGTATCTCAGGTAATTACAGTATCAATGTCATTAATTAAATTTGGTGTTACAATAGGTTACATAAAGGAAGAATTTGAATGCATCAGGGAGAAATTTGAATCTATCAATTGGATATGACTATACCTAACTGAATATCTAACTCATAGTGTCTCTATCAATATCAGAGTCCAACATATCAACTCCCAGATGTCCAAAAAACTCATAAAATCAATAATAACTAGTTAGCTTAGTACAACTAAGTGTGCTAGGTGGGAAACGATGCCTAATCCACATGCAACCATGCATTAACCATGCATAACTAGTTCTAGCTAACTGATTGTGATCTGACTAAAATTAAATGGAAGCTAACTAAGACTAATGAGTTCCAAATCCAACTAACTGATGGAGGTTGGTGCCGGGACTCCCAATGGCTCCTAAAATGTAGGTATTGGTCTAGGAGACACCCAAACTAATGCATGCACATGTAGTAAGTGGTAGTTAACCTCTAGCAGTGTTTCCCATAGTCTAGA
>LPNX010883279.1:455528-490173 GCA_001517045.1 Pseudotsuga menziesii | reverse complement strand
CCCCCCCCCCCCGTCAAAATAAGCAAGAATACAAATTTTGAATAAAAACTTGCAAAAAGTTTTGCTGCCATTTGCAACACTATGTAGCAACAAATGCAATATCTTGGTTCTTATGTGTAGGTGAACCTTTGAATCCAAACAAAATTATTATTTTTGGAGGAATCTTCCTCTTTGGAAGAAGAATAATGTACTCAACTGAATCATAAATATAAACAGTTTCATGGTGAAAACTGGATCCATGTAGAGCAGCTGAAATCAACTGAGGAGATAGCAAACATTATTGAAAATTTGAACCATGTGAGGAACACACAAGAATATGATATATGTCATCCTTTAACAACAAACCATGAGTGGTAAAATTGGCCCCAAGCGTTAGGAGCAAGTGTCCAGGAGGATGCAAAATGTCTTCCTCTTTACTAGTTCTGTGAGGGGATGAGCATGTTACCAAAGGTAGAGAAGCTCTGGGACTGTGGAGAGCAAATGATTGAGCTCCATAATCTAATATTTCTTCATAAATAACCAATAATTCACAAAATCTAATATCATCAAAGTCATAAGAGAGAACTAACATGGAATCCTCAACAACAAAATTTAAGGAGACTTGCGGTGCTTTATTTGTCACACCAAAATTGATGAAACCAGTTACAAGCAATACTAAAAGCTATTGAATCTTAAAACCTGAACCACATATTATGAGATAAGAAAATAAATCAGATCCAAAAATGTGCTCCACCGATATGATAGATGCACAATTTTCTCCTTCTTCAAAATTCTGATTTTTGGTGCATGCAATCCTGTAGGAATTTACTAGAAGATCTAGATTAATGAGAGTGAACGGATCAATTTTATAATATCCACGCTATTAATTATCTGCACAACAGAAACATTATTATATATAGAGAAATCAAATTCCTCTACCTTTTCTAAAACACTCACCGATAAACTATGCACAAAATTTAAAAAATCATTGGAGAATTTTTGAAAAGAATAGGAGTGTTTTTCTCCAAAATAAGATATTCGAATGTCTTCTTCTGGATCAGCCATTTGAGGAGATTAGATATCAGATATTTGATACAATTTTGGAGTAGAAAGAGAAGGAGTCACTCCAAGGATACTTTCTTCAATTCGAATTGACTATAGGGAAAATTCCGGTTCTTCTTCATCTTCAACAATTTTCTTTTCTGTAGGAGAGGGCATGAACTCATCATGCTGGATTTTATTTGAACCTATATCAACATCTGGGATTTTAGAGTCATCTCACATATGTGTTGTAGAGGAAATTTTCCTATGGCTAGGGTTTAAGAGGCCATCAACGTACTGTGGTTGAAAGAGAGATGCATATAGTTCTGCAAGTATATATAAGCAATGTCAGAGATTGGAATGGTTCATACCTTAGCCAAACGAAGGTTGATCCAAGCAGCCCTTCAATCCTCTTCTTGCTCCTCTTGCTCCAAGATACCTTCAAAATTAATTATACCGTCATCAAACCAATATGACCACATATAAAGTAATGATCATCAAAGCAATATTAGAAACTATTCTGATTAACATTAACATCTGATCGTAAATATAAATTCAAGCACACATTGAACAATGATTTGGGAAGAAGAAGGACATCACATATTTATTAATCATGAAGGGAAGTACAATTATACCTTCTCTTCAAGTTGGGAACCTCACAAAACCTTGATCTAGTTCTGCTACTTCTCTTCTCTAAGGAACTCAGCTTCCAAGCTTGGCAACACAAGGAGAATGCTTCTAGGGAAAAGGTGTGGGCAAAGAGAGTCCTGATTCCTATAGCATAACAATGCAAAGATTCAAGTCTCATCTCAACGACCTTATCCCTCTCTTATATAGTTTTATGAAGAGTTATGGTTGAAGACAAAGTATTTACAACTAAAGGAGTCAGTTGCATAACCACCCAAAGTACTTGAATTTTGAAAAACATATTTTTTGACATCTTCAGGACGAACACTTGGGTTACAGAGACATCAGTCGCATGTGCAGGAGGTACACATGGGTTGAAATGCAAATAGTCACATATGACATGTGATTTGCAATGCAAATAGTTTCATTTTCAGGGTACACATGAGTATTATATAGACAAGTCGCGTGCAACACGTGGGTTTCCTTAAGGGAACTCGCGTGTACATCAAAAAGCTCTTTTTTAGGGTACTTATGGTCATTTTCATAGTTTAGTTTATTATAGAGAGTTTTAGCTGAATCAAATGCCTTTCCAATAGTGTAGATAAGAGGTCAAACATAGTCACAAAAATCTAGATATGGGTCCTGCAAGTTAGGTGTTTTTTTAGTGACATTCATGAAGTGTCGACATGTGACGAAATCATGGGAAAGTGGTCACATGCAGAGATGTGTCATTTTGGGATATACCATATGCCCCCTAATGTATGAGGTTAGAGGGGAAGATGATAGCTGAAATACATTATAAAAGAAATGACTGAGTATGGAGAGAGAAAAGAATCCAATATCAAAAGGATCGAACAAAGGTACCTGAAAGAGAGATAAATGTTAGAAAAAAATGATATTTGGGACATACAAGTCCATATACAAATCATCACCATAAATATCCAGGAAGATCCAGCATATGTATAACTGATGAAACTATCATGGTTTCTCAATATGCAAGAAGGTTCCATATCAAATCTAAATGAGTCATGGCCACAAATGAACAAGGTGGATCCATGCTCAACAATCAATCATAGCCACAAGAATACAAGGTGTATCTATGTCTTAGAAAAATATCATATGAAAGGTAACAAGGTATTGTGTAGCTTGGGAAATACAAAAATGACGATGCTACTATTGGCCCAAGGTCTTCAATCCAAACCACCCAAAAGGGATGAATCCTAACCATGCGAACAAGGGAGTTGAATTCGAACATGGAGGAACCATTTGATTATCAGTCAATGATGAGAACCATCAAAAAATGTGAGGGAAAACACAATTAATGAAAATTGTCTCCAAGGTACCTAGTACATTCTAACAAGTGTGAATACAAGGACTTGAAGTTGAACACTTGAAGAATCCATTGAGTAGGAGACATTAAGGTGTTCCCACTACCCAATAGTGAGGGAAATTTCCATTGATGACTGCAATCCCCAAGGTACTGGCATAAAACTCTAAAGCTCATTCCCAGAAAAAGATGTGTTGCATTCAATAGGAAGAGATCTGTTGGAAGGAAGGAATTAAGGCATCCTTCATCATCCAACATGAGGTAAGTCAAAGACTGATTGGATCTGGAATTAGTACTAAATTTCATGACAATGACCATCGAAGACATTATGTAATGAACTGATACGAGGCAATGGCCAACACAAAAGGTCAAGGAAACTACAGAATGGCTGAAAAAGGTTTAATCCTTGAATAGTGAGCATGACACAAAAGTTACTTAGGAAGCTTTTGACACAAAAATACCAATGAAAAAAATATGCAATGTAGGAGACATTGACAGATTCCCCATATAGTTGGAAAAGAAAACAACAGGAGGAGTAATAAAATATGAATCGAGATAAGGTCAAAATACTAGGACCCAACTGTTGAGAGACTCAAAACTGGTGCGTTGTTCAAGGAAACAAGAATTGCTGCCATGATGTAAAATACATGTGAATGGACTACCCTTCCCTCTTTCTTGTAAAGGTTTAATGAGTACAAGAAAGGAAACTCGGGACCTTCTTCATTTTTTGGCAAGCTTGAAGAAGAGATAGAAGAATGCTTGATAAAGCACTAATTCATGGATTTTTCGAGCCCGAACTAGTACATGCTCTTTTGTGTTTTCATAGTTTAGAGAGTCTGAAAAATCCAAAGAAGACTCTAGGGGGGGGGGGGAATTTTTTGTCCAATTTAGTCTCCTGAGGCCAAAAAAATATAAAACAAACCACAAAAGAACTCTCTTAGCTTCCTAAGAAGTAAGGCGCACATTTTTTGTATTTAGTCAGGAAGGTCCAAAAAAGGTTAAATTACCACCTACCCAATGCACCTTCAAAAGTGACAGATAGCCTGAGTTTAATGAGTGTGAAGGAAGGCAAGATCACTCGGAAATATCCATTTGATTACGAGAAATGGGGCTTAAAAAAGTAAACTCGATGCTTTGTTCTTTAGGGTTTAGTGAGCATGACAAAGACATAAAGTATAGTCAGAATCTTTTTCATTAAGCTCATACAGGGGGTTCCTTTTCTGTAAGTTTAGTCCCTAAGGTCCGAAAAAGTGATAAACCTATGCTTGAGAATACTCTTCTCAACTCTGAAGAAAATAGAGTGTTCCTTTCTTGTATTATTCCACATTGTTCGAGAAAGTGATAACCTACCAACAATGTGGATGCCCGTTCACATATTATTAACAAGCCTCAATGGACAAGTTTAATCGAAAATCAAGTCTATTTTGAGGAGTCATACCTCGGCCTAAAGAAACTACATATCTTTCCCATGAATTTTTAACGAGTCCAAAAAAGTCAACTCGTGGCCTCCTTACTATTTTTAATGATCTTGAAGGAGAGCGAAAATAATGCTCTAAATATGAGGAGATGAGTGTTATAGGCAGGAGAAAATAGTTCTAGGTGCAAGGAAAAAACCTATGCATAATGAAAGGAACATGAGAAGGATAAAGACACTCAAGAAACGTCTCCTCAAGGTAAAATGTGTCAAGTTGCAAAGTAAAAATTATACAAGGCTGAGCAACGATGAGAATAAAGATGAGGGATTATAAAATCAGCTAAAAGCGTGTAAGCCGGCATCAGGCTCAAAAGCACGAGCAGGATACATGAAAATATGGTTAAAACTTGAACAACAAGATGAGACCAGTAAATAGTTGTGAATCCAACTAAAAATCTCGTCTCCAAGAAACAATAAAATCAAAATCACATTCAAAAGAAAAGATCCGATGTAGGTCACTTTGGAAGAATCACATGTGGATTTTTTATCTTCTACAAAAGGTGTAGTCAAGTAAGAATCAATGAAATATGATTCTATCATGCCAAGGCCCAAGGGTTTATGATTAATAAGATCAACCTCAAAAGAAAAGAAAAAATCAATAAAGGATATAGAGTCTACAAGAACAAATTCAATATCACAGGAGTTGAAAAATTCATAAGAAAAATCAAACTCATCAGGATCACTGACTTGTTGTTCTAAGGGAGATTCTAAAAACTCAAAAAGACCAAAAAAAGAAGACCGATCCATGAGAAGATCAGGTTTATGAAGAAAATCAGGGTTAGACTTAGTCACAACTAAACTGACATCCATAAGAAGGTCAGACTGTATCAAAGACTCTAGGAAGACTTCATCCGAAGGAAGGAGATCATTTAGGATAGGACACATGTCAAAAATTTCAAATGGATTGATAGAGTGGAGAGCGGGCTCCACAGTATGTATAGGATGAATCACCTGGTCAACTGCTGGGACCAAGTCCCAAGAAGGTAAGCATGAAAATAGAGGCTGCTTCTTAGTAGAAATTGAGCACAAAGGACATAAGGCTACATACCTCACCTGTGGTGGGGTAGTCTCTATAAAAACACTAGGAATCAATAAAGGAAAAACCTAGTATCTAGTTGGGTCAGGAGATGGATCAAGAAAACCCAACTGATTGATAGTAACAATTTATTTTCCATTATTAGAATACATCACATGAAATAATGTTGACACCGCAACTTGAATGGCATAGAAATAATCATGTTTGACGAGAATATTGAAGTCCAAGGGGTCTTCTATCACCATGAAGTCAACTAAGATGGTCTTCCCACCCAACGTAACAGGTGTTTGAGAAATAATTCCCAAGGCTATACTAGTTCTTCTATCAAATGCCTATAACTGACTAGATGTTGAAAAACAGGTGGTAGATCCCATGCCTCGCCAAGCATGAGCAAAAAATATACTAATTGAGGCTCCTTCATCAACAATACAACAAGAAATCATGTACTGTCCAACTTTGACCTTTATTTGGAAAGGTGCATTAGAAGGAAGTCGCGGCTCAACTAGGCTATTCTAATCAAAGGAAGCAATCTGAGAGGGGCTTGGTGGGGGTTTATCCGAAGTGAGTTTAGTGCCCCCTTGTTCAGTAAGCCTCTGAACTGGCAGTGAAGAAAATGTGACTAGTAGACACTTCACTCTCCAAATGAAGAGTGAGATTGATCAATAATGAAATCAATTCAACCGCTTCATGAAAGTCACTCTCGGAAGGGAGAGTGGGGATAACCAAAGGTGACATTGGTTCAATCACATAAGGATCACTCTCTAAAAGAAGAGTGGGATCGACCAAATCTGAGATTGGTTCAACCACTTGATAAAACAAAGGTTGAGTAGGTTGTTGAGAAACTATAGGTTGTTCAAGAGAAGGAAATTCTTGAGTCTCGGACCACACTCTTTGCACCTCTATGATATCAGAGCACTGGTGAGTAAGATGATCTTCCTCACATAGCTTACAAGGGGACTTAATTTTTCCTTTCAAATGAATATTTTTCTCAATGGTGTCAACATGACTAGCAGTGGCTAACTATTTTCTCTCAGCATGACCTATAGAGGCTAAGAGTTTTCCCCCAACATGACCATCAGAGTCTAGGTGGATAGGTCCAACTTGACTGAGAGAGGTTGGTTGTTGAAAAACACCAGGATGTTAAAAAATAGGATGAACATGAAAACAAACTCTTCACACCTCCATGATAGAAGGGAATTTATAATTGAGGTGGTCTCCCTCACAAAGCTTACAAGGAAACTTGGGCTTGTGTTTTGAACGTGTAGTCTTTTCAATAGTGTCAACATGACTCGCAGTGGCTAATGGATTGTCTTCAACATGATCCACAGAGGCTAAGAGATTGCCCCTAGCATGACCTATAGAGGATAAGAGACAGAGTCCAATATGACCTGTAAAGGTTAGATGAGAACCACCAACATGAACATCAGAGGATGAATGGTTAGGATCAACATTATTTACAGCAGTTGAGTGTGTGCCCCCAGCATGAAATTCAGAGGCTGGGTGGATGTATCCAAAATGACCTACACAAGTTGGATGGGGACGTTCAACTTGACCTAAAAATTTTGAACAAGTTCCCTCAACATGAATTGAAGAGGCTGAGTGACTAGATCCAACATGACCTGGAAAGGTTGGAAGGATTTCGCTAGCATGATCAGCAAAGGCTGGATGGTGAAGATAAACTTGACTTGCAAAGGTTCAGTGCTTAGATCCAACATCACCTGTAGAGGTTGGATGTGTGCCCTCAACATGAACCATAGAGGTTGGGTGGTGAGGTTCAACTTGACCTATAGAGGTTGAATGGGTGCCCCCTTTCTTATGTTCCTTTTTCCTATTCCTCCTTGTTTTACTCCTTTTAGACTGTCGGTTACTAGTATCAATACTTTGATTGCATGAGGTAGAAGGGGGAGGAGAATCAACTATAGGTCAAGGGGAAGTAGTGTTTTGATTCCCTTGATATAAGGAGCTTACTTGAGAAGCATTAGGAGCATTCAGGACAGTTGGAGTGGAAAGTTTCCTATGGCTAGGGTTTAAGAGGCCATCAACGTACTAGGGTTGAAAGAGAGATGCATATAGTTTTGCAAGTATATATAAGCAATGTTATAGATTGGAATGGTTCATACCTTAGCCAAATGAAGGTTGATCCAAGAATCCCTTCAATCCTCTTCTTGCTCCTATCGCTCCTCTTTCTCCAAGAGAGTTGCAAAACGAATTATACCTTCCTCAAACCAATATGACCACATATAAAGTAATGATAATCAAAGCAATATTAGAAACTATTCTGATTAGCATAAACATTTGATCATAAATATAAATTCAATCACACATTAAACAATGATTTGGGAAGAAGAAGGACATCACATCTTTATTATTCCTGAAAGGAAGTACAATTATACCTTCTCTTCAAGTTGTGCACCTCACGAAACCTTGATCTAGTTCTGCTGCTTCTCTTCTCCAAGGAACTCAGTGTCCAAGCTCTGGAACACAAGGAGAATGCTTCTTGGGAAAAGGTGTGGGCAAAGAGAGTCCCAATTCCTCTAGCATAACAATGCAAATATTCAAGTCTCCTATCATGGAACTTATCCCTCTCTTATATAGTGTTATGAAGAGTTAGGGTTGGAAGCTTCTAGAGCCTTTGGATGACTAGATCCCCCACACACTTGGCATGATCTTCATCCAAATTCAAACACATGGGTAATGTAATGTTATTGGAGGGTGATGTTATAGTTTTATTTTCCACGATTGGTATGCTAGTTTTTCTAAGTTATTTTACTTAGGATCTTTATATGAAAGAATAACAAGCACAACAATACATCAAATATACACAAGACACAAATATTTTCATTGGGGAAACCATAAAAGAGAAAACCCTGCAAACTTCCTCAGAATAGTTCTATCACAAAGATAAGATGGAATGATAGAATAACCCAAGAATAATATGTCTGCAACATGTCTCTATCCCTCCTCTTCCTCTCTCTCCTAAGGTGGAATTCATATAGAAAGTGAAGTGTATGTGTCAAATGAGGAGGGTGCCTCCCTATTTATATTCTTTCATTGAGTTGTTAATTCAATCACTGGGTCAGCTAGGTTACCTATGGTTCCCACATACCTAATAATACACATACATTATCCTTTATTTAACCATGGGACTATTTCTCCGACTTACAATAGAGGGTTTACCTCAGTGACCATACACAATGATGACATCCCGAAAGGAGGAACACACATCTTCTATGGGGGTACAAAAATATGCAATAGTAATATACATCATAATATCTTCTGAAGTTGCAATTAAAAAAACACTCCCTCTTAAATAGGAAGGTATTCTCTCACTACATATATCAACACATATGGTTATCATCATTGAGTCATCATATTTGTTTCTTCGATTGTCCTCATATTGTCCAATCTGTCACATCTATCCGTCATAGGAAGTTTCTACAAAGACAACCCTTTTTCATGTTGGATGTAGGCCTAGGCCTCATCCATGTATTCATCATATCTATGAGAAAGAAATAACATAGGTGTATACGAGAACCATTCTTTACATTTCCACTGCAATAACCTGTGTCTCCTACCATCTTCACGTCATATCACATCATCATGTAGGTATAGTCCAGGACCTTCTTTACATTTCCACGGAAATAAATAGCCTTTCCTACCTTTATCCTTTCGTATCTAGATCATCTCTTTTGTCCTGCATAAAACAAAACCAAGCACACAAATCACAACCCAAATGCAGACCGCTTTCATTCTATCAACATAGGAACATGTTAGGATGTCACCAAGACAATCCTTCATCTACCACTATGTGAGAACCTTCTAGGATCACACTCACTACATTACGTATCTCTACGGTCAACATGCATACTACTAGTAAAGGAGAACCTTCTAGGTGCACCTCACGTGCTTCATGACCTTATCATCTCCAACATGGGAACACACACATATATAGATATATATGTAAGGACTAATTACAACCAAACAACCTCCTACATCATGACTTTTACATTCTAGGTCAACCTTAAGGAATTATTACATCTGAACAACCTGCATGTAGGATCTTTTCCATTCATACAAATTTCAAGGCATATTACATCCGAGTAACCTGTGTACCATGCCAAGGAACTTTTTACACTCAAAAAACTTACAGGACTTATTACATATGAATAACCTATGTACCACACCAGGACTCATATTTATATTAAGATAATTGTTCTCATGACTGATTATGTTTGAGTAATCTCTGTATCACTCCATGAATCATATTTACACTAAAAAATCTACATGACTGATTATGCCTGAGCATCCTGCTTCACCAGGAATTTTCCCGCTCGGAAAACCTTTCACTAGGGTAATTTTTAGGGGCAAATTTCACCAATTGGCTATTTTTTGGGTTTTTTTTCAAAAAATAAATTCGCTATTTGTCATTTTTAGTGTCTAATATTGTCTATATTTACATAAAATATGTTTTTTTATCATAATGTTCACCAAATTTTATAAATTCCAGTGTTAATTTTAAGTTTCATATTTAATATTCTCCTACCTATCTATAAACATGTTTTTTTAATCCAAAACAATTGCCTAGAATACTAAACTCAAGTATAATATTAGAATCCTTAAAAAATACCCGGCCTTTCACATTTCCCATGTGAGATATCATGCATATGCATATTCTTCTCTCTTGCTACTTCTAGCATAGAAACATATCAAGATTAATTACATCCAAGGATAACATGCGAGCTTCTCCAGAACTGATTACATCTGGGGACAACCTGCAAGACTGATTATGTCTGAGCAACCTATGATCTTCACCAGGATTTTACGCTCAAAAAACCTGTCTCACCAGCTATGCTAGAACTCATCACTCCCTCTTTCAAGGTGTCTTGTTCTGGATCACACCAGGTCTTCCTGTAAAGTACTCAAACTTCACTCTGGCTATTTATAGCATATAATCACATCATTATTGATTACATCCAAGGATAACCTGCGACCTTCACCAGGACTTATTACATCCGAGGAAAACCTATAGGACTGATTACATCCGATAAAACTACGAACTTCGCCAGGAATTTTACACTCGGATAAACTGTGTCTCCAGCTATGCTAGAATTTATCACTCCCTCTTTCGAGGGGCCTAGATCTAGATCACATACTAGAGCTTCATTTCTACTCTGCATCATACAAAAATTCATGTAATATCAATCAACTTAGACATTAGCTTTAAAAAAAAAACATACTACCTCAAAAAAAGCTGAGAAAGTGGCAACATATTCTGCCTTGACAATACTTAGTTCCATGCAGGACTGCATCATGCTAAACTAGTAGATCATACTAGATATCAAACTAAAGAATCCACTCAAGGTGCTCTTCTTCTTAGTGGATTTTCCTTCCCAATATGAATCAACATAATTGTGTAGGTGTTACGGAGAGAAATTCCTATGGATTGGGGTACCACAACAGACAACTTGACTCCAGAAACCAATCCTTTCCAATATGCAATAGAAATTAAATGTCTAACACTAAAGGATCAGACCTCGTACCTTATTCCAGACGGTTGAAGTAGATCCCCATTAAGCTTTCCAATCTTCAGCTTGAATTGATAGATTACTTCCTCAACAACAAGCAAACAATACAAGCATTCTATATATCCTGGTGTTAGATCTATTCTAGCATATATAATCAATAATGTACAAGCATTTGACATAATCCCATGGATAAAATATTCATTCAAACACACATTATTGGACAGGAAAAGATATTTCTATTAATATAAATCAAAGATTACAAGATACAACCTCTGACGGCACGTCTGCGAACTGGAGAAACTGAATCCCCCACTTGGGCCTCCACCACCTCAATCCTCCATCTCTTGATATTGCTCACAAGCAAAAGGAAAGCTTGGGAAGAACACACTAGTGCTCCAAGGGACAAAGGGATATAGACTCAAGCATAAGTTCCAGCAACAATGGACTATAGTTTCTTTGCTCTCAATTCTCTCTTATGCCTTCAATGTACCAAGGGGTTCCTTATATAGCTTTTCAAAGGGTTAATTAAAGGTCGAATCCGAGTGATCTCAAGGCATAGGGAAGGCCAGGAGTCAAATGAGTCGAATCCATGTCAAGGTAAACTCCAAAAGGATTTGGATTATGCACACATCCCGATGTACACGGTTTTAGAGGTCAAACCCACGTATATACGTGGTTATAGTTTTAAAAGACGTGTGTATCATTTTTCATATGTTTTTAGGGATGATCAAGGAAACATCAAAGGAGAAAAAATGGTCCATGGGGTCTAAGGAGTCTGCAGCGGGATAGGGGAAGGCCATACAAAGTGTGATTCACCTGGAGTGGTGAAATCAGCTATAATAGTAGGTTAGTATTCTAATTCATATCATACTTGAGCTCATACTCAACTATACCTTTTACGTACCTCACTACATGCTTTTCAACAACCAGGTGAACATGTCTCAGATCCATGAGGAACTAGTTCAGGGTAATCACCGCAAATCATATGTATGATCTCGTATTCATTAGATACATAAATGATCCAATCATATGATGATACATCATGGCATCAACCTACTCTGATGAAGTATCCCATAGTAGCTTCATGTCTAATTCCATAGGTGTGGCTATTGCCTTGTGGTCCAAGATTCCAAACTTCTTCAACACCTCCACTGCATACTTTCCTTGACCAAAGAAAATCCCATCCGCATTCTTCCACACCTCAATGCTTAAGAAGTAGTGCATCATCCTTAGGTCTTTCATTTCAAACTTGATGGAAAGTATCCTCCTTGGATCTTCATGGAGTTCATCATCTTCTGTTAGGAACATGTCATCGACATATAGCAGGAACATCATTGGTCTTTCGCCTTCAACCTTGAAGTAAAGGTTGGAATCCACTTTACACTCAGTAAATCCTAGGCCCATCAGTAAGTTGTCCATCCTGTCATACCATGTCGAACTTGAGGATATTCTGTAGTCACTCCCTTTGAAGTGGAGCATCATTCTCCCTCTGCACTTTATGTATTGAAACATTTTGTACTTTAGTGACAAGTAGATTCTTCTGCTACTGGTATTTTATGTATCCATCTAATTTCATTGGATACCAAGATCCTCTATCTTGAACTTCGTTGAAAATTTCCTCTTGCACCCATATGTGAGCTTGTAATCCTCTATAGGCTTTCATCTTCAACCTTGTATCAAAGCTTAAGATATTCATCACTCTAGGTGATCTTCAATCCCCTAATGTAACTGTATGTGATATCCCATGGGTGCCTTCTGAGCTCATATAAGTCCTTCTTTAATTTGCACACCTGAGTCTATCTGTCATGTGTCTTGAATCCCAGTGGTTTCTTTGTGTACACTTCCTCCTCAACTACACCATTCAAGAATGATGCCTTGATATCCAGCTGGTGTATCTCCCATCTCATACATGCACGTATGGATCTATTTGAAGTGTACCTCACAACTGGTGCAAATGTATCCTCGTAGTCTATGCCTTCTTTCTGTGAGAAGTCTCGTGTTACGAATATTTCCTTGTATCCCTTGATGGTGTGATATGTTGCATCCTAGATCTTGTAGATTCATATGGAAGACACTACATAATTCCCTTCAGATCTTAGAACCACATCCTAGACATCATTCCTCTTGATCAACTAGTACTCTTTAATATGTCTTTAATTATGGTCTCCTTCCCTTTCTTCTTGGCTACTTCTTCATAGTTGGAAGGGTATGCATCAATGATGTCACTCAACTGTGTCACATAACTGGAGTGTGTCCTAGGAATATTTCTTTCTTTCTTTGGAAGTATCATCATACTATTCTTCATATTGGATGATTTCTTCAACCCAGGATGGTCTTCATCTCTTGAGGTGGATCTATCGTTCTCTTTATATTTTCCTGAAGCTCTTTCTTTTGCCATGATGTCTCTAACCCGGGGAAATCTAGGTTCCTCTTCTGAACTATTGTTACTTGTTATTTAGAATAATCTACAATTAAAGTTCAGTTGCATGATTAGAAACATATCATAATTTCTAAAACATATTAATAGTGACAAATATATATCATATAGTCATGCAACTATCGTATCCAATTCTACAACATTCATCCATATCCCGTACACATACAATATCTTCTAGATTCCTTCTACCCCAATGTTATTAAGAGTGTGTACTACTCCCAATATTTCAGCAAAGAGGTTTCAATCTAGATAAGTAGCAATGGAATGTTTTACAACATCATTGACTTCTTACCCATCATGTGCAATTTAGTAGTATAAATGCAAACACTCAAACATGCATAACACATTTTTTGGAATATAAACATGTGAAAAACCAAACAATATCATGAAATGACAATTGAACACTTATCTTTGTTTGTTTGGTGGGTAGACTCCTTCTTGATCCTTATGTCCTAGAGTCTTCTTCTTCATCATCTTCTTGATTCACAACTGCATCATTTCTTATCCAAATGTTGATATGGATAAGATTTTATTCATGAGTTGAATCCTTCTAGATTATAGTACATATTCCTCATCGCTTTGAGGAATCTTCTTTGAATTGTGAGAGATTGATATTCAAATGATCCCATCAGTGATTCTCTTGTTATGATTCTAGCTTCTTCTTATGTGCACTCTTCCCAGATTCTATTGAAGGTAATCAACTTCCTTCTGGCACACATTCCTTGAATGAATGAATCCCATGATCTTGGGAGGCCATTCAAGGTGGTTATAACAATCTATTCTTCTTCTTCAACTACTTCATCACAACATCAAACACTTTCTTTGGTGTCTTCAAGGATGAAGCATGAGGGATTATATGATCCTCAATAGAATATGCAAAGATTCTCTTGGCTCTAGCCTTAGCCTCATCTCCCTCAAGCTATTAGAACGTCCTTACTGATATACTAATCCAAGTAATTTTCTTCAAGTATCAGGGAGATCCTATACTTCCATGCTCTGAAGTTGTAATTTTCACCAAGCTAGGTGTGATGAATCATTTTGAAATAAGAACCTCAAACGGACATAACAAATATTTAGATCTTACCGATTTGAGGTGTCTAACCTGGTTCCAAAGTTGTCTGATCTAGGGTTTGTCAGGGAAACCCTAATTTTACAAACTTGGAATTTCAAACTTTTGATTGGACAAAAACATGTGCCTCTTTAAGGAGAGTTGTCCAATGTACTCCTTTCCTGGAAAGTGGTAGGAAGCTCTTAGAACAGGAAGCCCTAGTTTCTCCAATTTCTTCTACACAATTATCTGATATTGATTTTGTTGTATCTCTGAAGTTTCTTCTCCTTACATTCTGAAACTTCGCACTGTGATAGCCAGGCTTGTCTTCTTTACAACCCCACAGGTTAGAGGAGAATTGAGACTTATGTTTAGTTTTCCTAGGTGACTATTTTGAGGATTGTTTTGTTAGTTTTTCAACATTAAGCTAGCATTATGTTAGGATCTTTACTGAGAGAATAACAAGTACAACAATCAAACACAAGAGACAATGAACATAGTGTTTTTGATCGGGGAAACCATAAATGGAGAAAACCCCACAACTTCCTCAGAGATAGAATCAACACAAGATGTAAGACCCCAAAATAGTAAGATGCACTCCCGACAGCAGTAGTCTTCTTCTTGTCTAGCCCCAGTGTCTTTCCTTCCTCAACTATGCACTACACTTGAGTGTGTGAGTGATGTGTGTTAAATAGAGATCCCAGATCTCTATTTATACTAATCCCAGCATGACTAAAACCCTACTAGGGCTGACCTCTACTTGGAAAGTCTAATAACCCTAGTGCCCTGGAACTGTGGGGACTTTAACCCTTACACAATTGGAGGGTTACCCACTATGACTTGACATGACTTGTTTACACTATTGATTCCCCCGATCGGAACATTGGGGCATGACAACATGACTCAAATACATAATAGATACATCCCGGAATAAACATCGGGTTACAATACATAAGATACATAGATGAATACATTTCAAAGTTACAAATACATCAACACTCCCTCTTAACTAGGAAGGTATTCTTTCAACGCAATTTTCAGCACTAGTCTTCTTCTCTGTATCAACTAGATCATCTCGTCATCTGCATCTCGAGTCTTCTGAGTCTTCAAGTCATCTTCATCTTCAAGTCATCTTTATCCTCTGGATCATCTCTCGATCTGGATCATCATGGAATATCATCACTGGATTTGGATCATCTCTCAATCTGGATCATCATCACTGGACTGGATCTGGATCATCACTCGATCTGGATCTATATCTGCATCATCTCTCGATCTGGATCATCACTGCTGGATATGGATCATCACTCGATCTGGATCTCTCAGAGTCATCATAACTGGATCTGGATCATAGCTCGATTTGGATCTCACCTGGTCATCATCATGTGTGTACTATCTCGTCATAGGAATTTCTACAAAGCCAGCCTTCTTTCATGCTGGTTGTAGGCATAGCCATCATGTAGGTCTTCGCCCAGCAATTACATCTGACCTACTCGTCAGAAAGGCACACCCAACACTCACATCTGATCATGTAGAAATCTACAATCACATCAGAAAGGCCCAGCACTCACATTCACCAGCATGACAGGACATCACTATCATCTGTGAAAAGGATTCAACACTTATATCTGACATACTCGTCAGAAAGGCATACTTCCATCCAGGAGGGAACACATCCTACTCACAGTGATGAAATATTTCCATACTTTCATCCAATATGGAATTGCATCCTGCTCACAATGATGGAAGACTTCTATCCAGGTGGGAACACATCCTACTCACAGTGATGAAATATTTCCATACTTTCATCTAGGCTAGAATCACATCCTACTCATAGTGATAGAATATTTCTGCACTTACATCTGACCTAGTAGGATCCAAATCCTACACCCTCGTCAGAAGGACATGCACTCACATCTGACTTGGTAGGAACTGAATCCTACACCCTCGTCAGAATGCCCCCCAGTCCCAGACTGAGCTACCTAGTAACGGACCAGATGCCTCCACTCTCCTGGAGAGTGGAAGTTTCCCTTACATCCGTCCTACTCAACAGAATGGCCAGCACTCATATCTGACATGGAAGGGACTGAATCCTCTCACCATGACAGAATGGGTTAGCCCTTACATCTGACCTACTCTTCAGAATCGATTTGGGATATTTAGCACTCATATTTGACATGGAAGGAATTGAATCCTCTCACCATGACAAAATGGCTCAGCCCTTACATCTGTCCTGCTCATCAGAATGGCTTTGGGACTCATCACTTTCCCTTGGAGGAAACCTCTATTTGGAGAACACCAAGCTTCTCCCTGAAGTACTCAAACTTCACTCTAGCCAATGGCTTCGTCAACACATCAGCTATATGTTCCTTTGTCGCAACATACTAGAGCTTCACTGCCCCTCTCTGCACCATATCCTTGATATAGTGATACTTGATCTTGATGTGCTTTGACTTGTCATGGAACACTAGATTCTCTAACAACTTCACGCAACTCTGATTGTCACAATGTATACAAGTAGCATCCAACTGGAGATCAAATATATCGGACAATAGCTTCTGCAGCCATATTGACTCACAACTAGCTGAACAAGCTGCGACATACTCTGCTTCGGCTGTACTCAGTGCCACACAAGATTACTTCTTGCTAAACCAAGAGATCACACCTGATCCCATACTGAAGCAACATCCTGAAGTGCTCTTCCTATCAATGGCTCTACCTACCCAATCTGAATCAACATAACCCTCCAGGTTAATATTTTGATCTGCATCATGCTTGAGCCCATAATCAATTATACCCCTCAAGTACCTCAAAATATGCTTTTCAGCAATCAAGTGAACATTTCTTGGATCTGTTAAGAACTAGCTCAAGGTGTTCACAACAAAGAAAATGTATGGTCTTGTGTTCGTCAGATACATCAATGACCCAATCATCTCACAATACATCATAGCATCAACCGTCTCTAAAGAAGTATCACTCAATAGCTTCAGGTTCGATGCCATAGGTGTGGCCATAATCTTGTAGTCCATCATCCAAAACCTCTTCAGGATCTCTATTGCATACTTCCCTTGTCCAAGGAATATTCCATATGCACTCTGCCACACCTCCATACCTAGAAAGTAATGCATCATACCCAAGTCCTTCATCTTGAACTCGGCAGCAAGCTTTCTCTTTGTATCAATAATCAACCCATCCATACCCGTCACAAATAGATCATCTACATATAGTAGAATCATTACTGGGTTGCCATATTCAACTTTATAGTAAAGGTTGGAATCTGCTTTACTCTTGGTAAAGCCCAAACTGGATAGAAAGCTGTCAATTCTGTCGTACTAGGTCCTGGGTGTGTGTTTCAAACCGTACAGGGCTTTCTTCAATCTGCATACATGAGACTCTCTGTCATGTGTCTCAAAACCGAGTGGTTGTTCTACATACACTTCCTCTTCCACTACACCATTCAAGAAGGCAGTCTTGACATCCATTTGGTGTATCTTCCATTTCATCACTATAGCCAGAGCAAGCACTGATCTGATGGAAGCGTATCTGGCTATAGGTGCAAAGGTCTCTTCATAGTCTATTCCCTCTTTCTGAGAGAAACCTTGAGCTACAAATATTGCCTTATACTTTTCAATGCTACCATCTGCAGCATGTATGATCTTGTAGATCCATTTGGAAGTTACAACTGACTTCCCATCTGGTCTTGGGACAACATCCCAAACATCATTCTTCATGATCAATTGGTACTCTTTGATCATAGCATCCTTCCATTCTTTCTATTCTGTCGCTTCTTCATAACTGGAAGGTTCTTTATCAATGAAATCACATAGTAAAGCTACATACCCAGAATTGGATCTGGTCTTCCTTCTTTCTCTGTGAATCTCTTCTGGAGCCCCATATCTTTCCACACCTTGGATAAGTTCTCGTACCCAAGTAGGTTTCCTCTTATGAGGTTTCTTCTCCAGAGGTGGATCTACAGGTCTTTGTGGTTCTTCAAATTCTCGATCTTCTTCTTGAGTTTCTTCATTCATGGTTGTATCATGAATTTTGGGTGCTCCTGCTTCTTCAGGTTCTTCAACAGGTCTCTTTCTGGATTTGTTGTAAGCTATGTCTTCATCAAATGCCACATCCTTGCTGATGTCAATCTTCTTATATCCTGGGAAATATATTCTGTAAACCTTTGAGATTTCAGAGTATCCCACAAATATGCCCTTCTTTCCTGAAGGATCTAATTTTGTTCTCTTCTCTTTTGGAATGTGTATGTACACAGGATAGCCAAATATTCTGAGATGACTGACTTCTGGTTTCTTACCAGAGAAGACTTCTTCAATAGTCTTGTTCTCGAGTACTCTATGTGGATTACGATTCTGTACATACACCACTGTTCTGGCAGTTTCAGCCCAAAGATGCATAGGAAGATCTTGATCATGAAGCATTGCTCTTGCAGCTTCCATGATGGTTCAATCCCATTCTGTTGTGGATTATAAGGAGTTGACAACTCCCTCTTAATCCCTGATTCTTTGCATAGCTCTTTGAATTCATTTGAAGTGAATTCTCCGCCATTATCTGATCGAATGGTCTTGATATTATTTTCAGTATGGTTTTCAATCAAGGATTTAAACTTACTGAATACTTTGTATTTGTTCTTCATGAAGTAAACCCATGTCTTCCTACAAAAATCATTAATAAAAGAAACATAATATGCATACCCGCTTAGAGAGTTTGATTACATAGGACCGCATACATCGGAGTGGATGATTTCCAAGATTCATTTTGCTTTGCTTTCACTGCTTGAAAATGTCTTCCTTGTATTCTTTCCTTTCATACATCCTTTGTAGACCCCATCATGTTTTGCTTGAATTTTTGGAATACCTTCGACAGCTTTGCTTGCAATAGGTAGTGCTCTGTAATGCACATGTGTAAGCCTTCTATGCCAAAGTTCACTTGGTTCTACTATGTCATGGACCAAGGCTTGTTCTGGATGGCCCTTCAATTTGTATAATCCTCCTTCTTGTTCTCCAATTACTACCGCATCATCGATAGTATTTCCTTTTGGCCAGATGATGACTTGACCATCTATGAATGCAACCCGCATTCCTTTTGCATCTAATGCTGATATGGAGAGAAGGTTCTTCTTGAGTCCTAGCACAAACAATACTTCTTTCATTGTTAGAGATTTTCCAGAGTCTAACTTATATGAATATTCCCCACTACCTTTTATTAGATATCGGTAGTCATCTCCTAGATTTACCTTGTGAGGTGATTCATGTTCTGACAGTCTTACAAAGGATTCCTTGAATCCAGTCATATGTTTGGAATCCCCGCTGTCTATAAGCCAATCATCACTACCATGAGTAATGTTACCTATGATAGCTGATATTAGAACATATTCATCCTCACTTGAAGAATCTTCACTTTCATATCTTGATCTCTTTCTAGATGGTTCATCATCCTCTGCAGCATGAGCATGATGTCTTATTTTGTTGCTCTTCTTTATTATCTTATGTTTGTTAGGACAATTCCTTGCATAGTGTCCTGCTTCATCACAAGTATAGCATATTATCCTAGATACATCTCTTCTACTATTATCTTTGTGAGAGTGCTTACCTCTGAAGTGATGAGTTTTCTTTCTTTTTGACTTGGAGTGAGTATTGGAGTGTACCATGAGCTGCTATCCGAGATTCTTCTTGAGCTGCTATCCGAGATTCTTCTTGAGAGAATTCTTCCCATAGTCTGCTGAACTTGACTAACTTCTTTCTTGCACAGATTCCTTGGATGAAAGAATCCCATGACCTAGGGAGGCCATTCAAAGTAGTCATCACAATCTCTGCATTTTCCACTTCTTCATCAACTGCTTCTAGTTTCTCTTTGATTTGAGAAACTCTTGTGAAGTAATATTGGATTGTTTATGCATTATGAATCTTCACATTCTTCAGTTGGTTTCTCAGGGTCATCTTGTAATTGATGTTCTTCCCTTCAAACAATTTGGTTAGGGAATCAAACATAGATTTGGGTGTCTTGAGAGAGGACACCTGTGGGATAAGGTGATCCTTAATAGAATCAGCAATGATCCTCTTTTCCATAACCATCGTCTTCTTATGTAAGGCCTTTTCCTCATCTCCCTCTGGAACTGGAACCTCCTCATGAATGTATGAGTCTAATTCATTTTCCTCCAGGACCAAGGAGATTCTATACTTCCAGGCTAGAAAGTTTTTAGCTCCCTCAATATTGGTATGATGAGACATCTTAAATGAGAACCTCAAATGGAAATACAAAAGATTTTAGATCTTACCAGATTCAATATGTCGGATCCAAAACTGGAGCTGAAATCCTACAGAGCTAGTTCAGGAGAAAATTAGGGTTTTGCTTTTCTGGAGTTCTGTCCACCCAAATGCCTTGAAATTTGTCCCTAACTTTGATTTTGGGAAGGAGATCAATCCAAGCCTGGGCTCACTGAAAAATTCCTTTTCTGTGAAAAGCCCTAATTTTCGACAATAGTGACAGGTCCAAAACTAAAAAACCTCAGAATTGGATTCTGCTTCGATAGAAAGATGCGCCCTAAGGAGGATAGTTGTTCCACCTTAATTTTGCTGAAAATATGTGGAGGAAGATCCATAAACTAGGAAGCCCTAGTTCCCATAGCTGCACAGTGTCTTCTTCTCAGGTTAGCTCTGATACCATGTTATTTTTTCAACATTAAGCTAGCATTATGTTAGGATATTTACTAAGAGAATAACAAGTAAAACAATCAAACACAAGAGACAATGAACATAGTGTTTTTTATTGGGGAAACCATAAATGGAGAAAACCCTGCAACTTCCTTAGAGATAGAATCAACACAAGATGTAAGACCCCAAAACAGTAAGATGCACTCCCGACAGCAGTAGTATTCTTCTTGTCCAGCCCCAGTGTCTTTCCTTCCTCAACTATGCGCTACACTTGAGTGTGTGAGTGATGTGTGTTAAATAGAGATCCTATATCTCTATTTATACTAATCCCAACATGACTAAAACCCTACTAGGGCCGACCTCTACCGAAACTGCGGGGACTTTAACCCTTACACAATCGAAGGGTTACCCACTATGACTTGACATGACTTGTTTACATTATTGATTCCCCGATCAGAACATCGGGGCATGACAACATGACTCAAATACATAATAGATACATCTCAGAATAAACATCGGGTTACAATACATAAGATACATAGATGAATACATTCCAAAGTTACAAATACATCAACATGTTTAGTATAATGAACTTGCAAGGACTTCCACGTGTCACTATTTCACATTCAGGGTCTGAAATTGGAACACATAAACCAAAATCCATTCCCTACTTGTAAATTTTTTCTAAATATCATTTGGACCTTCCTATATTGATATATAGCAATTATCCCTAGGTCCTATGTTTATGACTCTATTCTGGAGGAGGATGGAAACCTGATTTGGACTAATCATAGCTCCTGGAGTATAGAGAATATGAGGATGAAACTTTCAAATAAGGTACATAAATTTTTCATATTAATCCTGTAAATGTTTCAACTCATGAACCTTCTCCAATATAGATTTATAGTGAAAGTACCAATATGAATAGATTTAGTCTTCTAGGGTTTTCAAGCATGAAACCCTAATTTCCAGTAGCTGCCATTGTAGCTGTATTTCGGCTACATAGTGCCTTCTTTTAGAGTGGATGTGATACCATGTTATTTTTTCTAAGTTATTTTAGGTTCTTTATTTGAAAGAATAACAAGCACATCAATACATCAAAGATACACAAGACACAAATATTTTGATCGGGGAAACCACAAAGGAGAAAACCCTGCAAACTTCCTTAGAATAGTTTTGTCACAAAGATAAGATGATAAGATAGAATAAACCAAGAAAAATATGTCTGAAGAAGCTTGCTGGCCCTCCTCTTCCTCTCTCTCCTAATGCACACATGAGAGATCAAGTGAAGTGTGTGTGTCAAATGAGGAGGGCGCCTCCCTATTTATATTGTTTCTGTTGAGTCTTTAAATCAACCACTGGGTCAGCCAAGTTACCTATGGGGCTGGCCTAACTAATAATACACATAAATACGTTTTCCTTTGTCTAACCTAGGGACTATTTCCTCGACTTACAACATAGGGTTTACCTCGGTGAACATACACAATGATGACATCCCGAAAGGAGGAACACACATATCTGATGGGGGTACAACAGTATACAATAGTAATATACATCAGAATATCTTCCAAAGTTACAATTACAACAACATGGTCTATCATGTTTTTATGGCCTATCCCTGCTCCTATGCAGACTCCTTGGATCCCCTTTTCTCGGTATTACTTTGATGCTCCAGAAAATCCCTTTAAAATTCATGTTTATAGGTATACGTGGGTCACCAATTTACAACCCATGTGTACATGCATCTTGCTCCATTATGAACCACGTACATCGGGAAATATGCTCAAAATAAATATTTGGACTTTTCCCTCATCAAGTAATGAATAACTTGACTCTTGTCCTTCCATATGTTTGGAAGTGCTATGATTCGACCCTTCACTTCTCACTAAGGGGCTATATATTGAGATACTTGGAAGCATTGAAGGAGGAGGACAGGCGAGAGAAAAGAAATTATAGTGGAATTGTGCCCCATTCTTGCATACTTGAGTCTGCATCCCTTTATCCTCGGAGCAATAATTGGTGCTTCTTCCCAATATTTCCTTTTTCTTTGTGAGCTTTCCTTTATATGGAGGATTGAAGTGGTGGAGGCCCAGGTGGAGGAATTAGTTTCTCTATTTTGATGACATTTCAATAGAGGATTTTCATTTGTATCTATGTTTACAATAATAAAAATATCCATTTCTCATCCATTACATGTGTAACTATGAATATTTTTATCCATGGATGTAATTGCTTTGAATATTCTAGAGTATCTTCTAACACTTTATATCTATCACGCTTGTGTATTTAGTTGTTATTGAGGATGGAATGTAGGTACAAGTGTGATTGAAAGCTCAACGAGGATCTTCTACGAATGTTCAGAATAAGGTATGCTTCCCATCCCTTAGTGTTAGTCTTGTTTATATCTTTAGCATGTTGGAAATGGATGGATTTATGGTCTCATATTGTCTATTCTTGTCCACCCCAAGACATAGGAATTTTTCTCCATAATAGAATTGGAAACTCCACTAGGGACTTTCCTTTTTTGGGGGTTTTCGGTGCATGATGTATTTGATTTTATCTCTACTTCTCTATGTTTTTGTGTCACATTCAGGAGTGTGTTAAACCATTGGAATTCCTTTGAATTAATTTGAGTCTTATCCTACCTTTTTACCACCTATCTCTTTCTATACGTGGTTCATAGAGGTAACAGTCGCATATACACGCCAGTTGTAGTACATACAACTGTGTATGTATGTAGGTTTTTTATGATTAGTCATGTACACCTCTCTTTATGATTGATATATTTAAGTTGGGGGATTCTAGGTGGGTTGTGAGTGTTGTTGAGTTTTCTTGGGTACCTATTTTGCTTGTTTACTACTTCTGTGCTGGCCAAAACAACTTTTTCTTTGTTTTCTTAAGAGTTGTTCTTGTCATTTATCTCCTTTTTGTTCTATTATTAGTGCTTTAGAATTATTGGTATCAATGTATTTCTTGTCTTGTGTCTGATACTCATTGCAAGGCTAGGATTTTATAGATTTTGGTTATTGCATTTTCATGACATTTATAATGAAAATACAAAAAACATTTTTATTTTTGGCATATTTTTGCATTATGCATCTACATTGAAATGGTACTTGCATTAGGTTTGCTTAGATGGAATAATTTTCAGTATTTCATATTGGAATGATTTCATTGCAATTTGAAGAAGAAATGTGTACATTTCATATAGTGGCATACTCCCTTTTTCATGTTTAAAAAAAAGCTTCACTTGGCATTATTTTTTAGGTGTGCATATTTATTTCATTGTCGAGTCATAATATCACTAGTTGTACATCCATTACCCTTGAGTAATCAAAACTATTAAAATTAAATCTTAGCTTAAAATTGATTACACTTTTTATTTGGTAGAGGTGAACCAACAATATTAGGTTATAGAGTTTTGGAATAGGGTGTCATCAGTAAAAATTTCCAAGGCTATGAAACAAAACAACTAGGTGTATGTCCAGGTGAGAAGTGAAATCCTTGGTATAATTGGTATTCTTAGAAGGCTCCTCTTACACAGGAGTTAAGAACGAGGAAGCATACACTTTAGTGGTAGGGTATCCCCTTGCCACCTTTTGTTGAGCACCGAAGATATTTCTAGGATATTATTTGTATCTAATAGATCCCACCTGTGACTGTATGCATGAGCATTAGTTATATTGAGGTGACCTTAGTTTCCTTACCTAGGTATCATAGGGGGGTACTTGTACAGGTTATTCTGTGAGTGTCCTAGCTAGGTAGGGGTCAAAAAACACAGTTGTTATATGTGTAGAAGTGGAGGGCCCCTATAATTGGTTACACACCTCCGCTTGTAGTGTATGGGAGTCTCAAGCTTCTCCTAGGAGAGGCATACCTACTGCATTCAGTATCTCACTTATCCTCCCTCTTGGTTTGTGTTAGCACTCATATTTTAAACCCGGTTGTAAAGGATAATCCCAAGGTAACCAAAAAACCAATCTTTAGGAAGAAATTTGGCTTGTTTATTTCCAGGGAGGGATCTCTCAATAGTTTAACTCATAGGACAGAAATATTTGCAAAATATATAAAATTAATAATGAATATTATTGAAACGAGTGTTCATTGGGCATGGAGTCGTATATGATAACAAATAATAATAGTGTTGTTGCGAAGGGATTTAAATAGAGGCAAGGTAAGTACTTCTTCACAATCAAAAGGTTGGTTGTCTGGTGATAAAAGAGGAAATTAGAAATAGTCCATTAATATGGGCATCTAACAAGGATGAATCCAATAGTAACTTTAGAGGAACATTTTTGTGAATACTTGAAAGCAAAGGATCAGAGAATATGAGTATGAATTCTAACCCAACACAAACTCCTTCAAGTATGAAAAAGATAACATAATGAAAGATTAACTGGAAACACATTCACATAAAGAAGGGAAAGTATAGATTGCAAAGTAAGTAACAAAAGAATCTATGTAAAATGCCTGCTCGGCTCTGAAATTTTATTAATATGTAGAACTCTCTTACAATACACCGTTTTTTCATAGGTTCCAACCCTCAATACATTACAAAATGTTGCTTAAATACAAAATTCTCCTTGAGATGATAATTGCTTCTATGCTAAAAATAGGCAAGATAATTTCCTTATTACATTTGTCATTCTAACTTCTAACTAACCAAATGCTTTAGATATTTATTACAAAATTAAGCAAACTAATCTTCGACAACTCTTGAAATTTCTTCATTGGTGCAACTTGTATTTGGTTTTTCCAAAATTTTCCACTTGTTTCCACTCATCAACATTTGGGAGCTCCAGGATGGAAATTTCTTTAGCTAACACTCACAGCTCTACATGGTCCACGTATGAAATAGTTGGCAACTGAGCACAAATAGATCTAAAAGCATCAATTATCTCAAAATCCATTGATATATTTTCAATTATTGTTTTTCCAGATAAAGACTGGTGCATGTCTTTAAATTTTCATTGAGCCAACCTTCATTTGACCACTTGATCTTGATATTCCACTTGAGACAGTAATTTACCATTTTCTTCCTAGAAGGAAGGTAACCCCATTCGAAACAATGGTGCAAATGAATCTATAAACATCTTCACCTGATGTTGCATAATATCAACTTTATCCAGCATAGTATCTAGGTGTCGATATTTCCCAACTACTTTCCTTTCTGAAGTAATTACTAAACTCATGTCCTTAATTGCCATTGTTTTCAAGTCATCCTCTAACAAACCATTTAGAAAATTAACTACATTTCTAGTAGTATCTATGAGTTTTTTATTCAGAAGCTCTTTCAATGTTGTACACCTCTCCTTTGCAGCGTATATAACTATCTCCTTATCCATAATGTAGTTCAATTAGGGTCTAAGTTTTATGTTAAATGGAAATATGCACCTTCTGCAGACAAGAGCCGGTTCCCTAGATCTGAATGGTTCAAATCTAGAACAAAACATAAACACTAAATGTTAAACTTCCCCTAGATCTGGTTAATCACTTGAATGAAATTTCATGATACTTCTCTCAAAGGTTGTCCTCGCTATCCTCATAGAAGAACCTATAAAAGATGGAAAACAACAAGATAAATATGATAACATACAATATAATCAACTAGATATATGCTTGTGACTAAGGAATCAAGCAATATATACAAATGAAACAGTATATATGGGATAGAAAATAAATTTTTTATTAGAAACGATTGGAGAGACTACAACCTTTATGTCTTGGTGTTGAGAGTTCCTTCCAATGGATCCTTGCATCTAACTTTATCCTGCCTCCAAAGACTCAAGAATGATTTTGACAGAGTGTGGGTATGCAACACAATTCTTCCTCCTTTTCCTCATGGGGGATGAGCCAATATTTAAAGGAATGGGAGGATAGGGATGGTTGAGGATCTCATGGCTGAGGTGCAAGGGATATCCAGAAAGGGAGGATCTAGAGCTCTAGGTGGTTCCTAAACCATAGTGATGAGGCTCCACAAATATAAGCTTTGAGAATCCTCTTGAAGCTTCTCTTTTTTCCTTGAAAACTTGAGCACCGCTCCTTCAATGAAGCTGACAGGAAGTGTTAACAGGTTAACACTTCTTGCAGTAAGTATAGAAGCAGTGGCACCACTATTTTCTCATGTATCAAGAGCGTTTCTGACTTGAGTAATGATTTTTGTCAATGGGGAAGGAGCGTTACCAAATCAAAACAAGGAAAAATTGCAAGGCGATAAATTGAACCTTCATTTCCCTATGGAAAAATTCAAGGGATTGGAGCAGACAAGGGAATACCTATCTCATAACATGAGGGTAATGATATTTAGGTGTAACACTTTACATCTTTTGCAATAATCATTTCCCATATTAAATGGCTTTCTCCTTGGAGTGGAAATTGTTCATTTAATTGTTTTTTCATCTTATCATTCTTATCCAGGAGGTCTTTGTATTTATTTTCCAGTACTTTATTTTCCTCCTCCTTCTTCAAGGTTGTATCCTCCATGTTTTTTTTTTGGTTTCTAAGACCGACAACCTCCAAATATTTCAAACTAACCTGGGACATGGATCTCACAACAGATTATTCATTTGATTATGTAAAAGGTTGAATTACCAATACCTCAAGTTCTTTATTTTTATTTTCAATTTCTTTCTCCAAATCAGACTATTTTTCTTTTAGAACCTTCACATCTTCCATCAAAAGAAAATTTTCCTTTTCCCACTCTTTCCTTTCATCAACAAACTCTAAAAGTTTGGATTTACAATCACTCAATTCAATATTTATTGTCTCTTTTTATTTCTCCATCTCAGTTAACTCGGATGCCTGAATAAGCTGCGTAGAAGGGATTTTTATTTTTCTCTTCAATAGTTGGATGGTGTTTTATTTCTCTGCAATAATTTTATGAGTAGATTATCCTTTATTTGTTTCACTATCAGCAACCAACAAATCTCCTTGGAGCTTTTTAATTTATTGTTGATGGGCCTTATTTTCCACCTTCTCCTTCCTTAATCGATTTTCTATCTTTGTCTTGGTGGATTATAGCTTGGTCACTTTTAAGGTAGCCTTTAGCATATCACTATAGATCACTTCTCTAGTCTATTTATGCAAATGAATCATGTTTGGGACTGGAATATTTTCTAAATTCAATCTCATCTTTGCCACCCTTTTTTAGTAGTTACTGCAAAGTTTAACGTGTTATGGGCGTGATCCCTAAAGTTACTAAAGAAACATCTTTGCTTCAAATTTTCCTAACATCAACATAAAAATTTAGAGACTCAAACAAGGATTTCTATCTGTTATCTCTATACTTATCATATAGTTTATACCTTTTTTGAATCTATCAGTAGATCCATCATGAGTCTCTGTAAAATAATATTCTTTTACCTCAAAGGCTGGTCCTTTGAATTTCATATGCTTCTTCTTTCCTTCATTTTTAACCACTTCCACCACCTCACCTTCAGTCTCAGTCTTTTTCCTTTTTGAATTCTCTGAAATTTCTTCTTGGTATATCCATTACATCTGAAAAATTTCTTTTATTAGTCATTTCTGAATGACTAGCAATGGGGGTAATTAGCTCTGTTGTTGGAATTATAACCAATGCATCATATTGTGTGACACTTGTATCTTTCACTGGTGATGTAGGATCTTGATGCATATATTCTTCATCCTTACTTAATGAGGGATAATCTAACCAATTGCTATCTCAGCTAAACCCTCAACTTCTTGGTGCTCAAAAGGATTGCTCTTGTTTACCCATCTTATTATTGAAATGATATGATGGGGATCATAATTTAATGTTATGGCTATTTGAAATCCCATATCTTTAATCAAGATTTATATCACAAGAAGTGCAGTCTTGATTTTTATGATGAAAGGTCCAATTACCCAAGGAAACTTTATCTATGAAGCTTTCCTAAAGATTATAAAGTGTTCATTCTCAACTATTAGCTTCTATATCACTAGCTCCAAGGTAAGAATATAGGGAGTGAGGAAACTTGGAAGGATTTATGTCTCATGAGAAAATCCATATAATCTAATGATTGTATGCTCCTCCAATAAAAACCAATCCCCTATCTTTCTGTTTGGTGCAAACTGTAAGGTTCCCTTCATGATTGGCAGTACCCTGGTTAATTTATCCTGGAAAAATACCTTGTAAACCTCAACCATTAAGATATTCATGTACTTACATAAATTTTAGCTGATTTCATCTGTCATACCATCTCAATAAACTGTAAACTCTCCTCATTGAAAAACAGGAACATTCTGACTAAATAAGATTGAAAACTGAAACGTTTCATGCTGTGGAAATTTACTAGATAAGAGTGAATACTCTCATCTAGGAATTCATCAAATTTAAGGCACACTAATTGGGAAGACTATGTCTCAGACTGGCCTGTGCTAATTCTATATAATACTCATTAGCAGCTCTATAACATACCTATCAGTATCAAGACCTAAAAATTGGCTCATCAATGAAATGACCATTTTAGTTTCCTCATTGAACACATTGACATCTATAGGGAAAGAATGGTTCTGAAGGGACACATCTAATCTGAAACAAGTAGTGAAAAAGGATTTATTTTTCTCAAGGGTCGCTTCATGAAATAAATGGATTAGGTTTTCTTCATTAAAGTATTCCAGCTTAAGGTAAATGAGGAAGGGACTGTAAGTGAATCTCTGACGACTAAGGCATTAACAAGACAAATAATTTTATAATTGTTGGGGCGCATACCCCATAGGGGGTAACTCCGCGGTTAATTTGTAAATGGAGCGTTGGGTCAAAATAGTCTTAGGGGTGTCAGGGTAAGACAAAACCCTCTCTTTTTGTAATAAACCCTTGGGTTAAATCCAGGGTTAGGGTTTTTGTGGGTGCCCATGGTTTAGGACCATGGTTTTTGTAAGCTGCGCAGTATAAATAAGCGCTTATGGAAAATGGAGAGGTTAGGATTTTTGATGTAAGAAGATAAGTTGAAGTAAGGTTGGATTTTGTAAGGAAGGAACAAGTCCCAGCTGTGTGCGTGGACGACCTCTGCAGCTGTGTGCGCAGAGGGTTTTTGTAAGAAAGTAAGAAAGGTATGCAGCTGTGTGCGTAGAAGCCTGCTGCTGTGTGCGCGGCTGTCAAAAGGAAGAAGGAATCTGCAGCTGAGTGCGCAGATAAACTGTGGCTTTGAGGAAAGAGGAATAAAACGCAGTTTGTGGACGTAGCCCCTACACTGGGGGTGAACCACGTTATATTTGGTGTTGTGGTTTTGTTGTGTTGTTCCTGTTTTGTTATTTTCATGCATTAAACTGAATATATCTGATATTATAAGATCTCTGTTACTACTAAGCTGCGCTGTGAATTCCCTGTAGTGGGTTATGCAAGTTTGGTTTGTTTATTATGCTGTGAAATATATATGAATGAATGATAAGTTAACCAGAAGTTGATTAGTAACTATTTAGAAAGGCTAAGGTACAGTAATACCCCTCTCTGCATGCAGAAACCTGATTCTGCGGCACCCCATTGCTGTTTCGGGTGAGACTGCAACCTGCGCGCAGGTTGTTGCCGAAAGGGCCAACACAGTGGGTCTTTTGTTGGTGCGACGTGTAAAGCATTAACCCGGGTCTGCCCAAGTGCCCAACAATAATTTGTTGAATCCATAACTACTCTTTCTATGGAAACTGAACCCAGTGATAGAACAATTTTACTCACAACAATTATCAATTGTACATGCAAAATCACTCACAAAAGAGACTGAATATGGAGCTAAACACTAAATTGTATTAGCTCAGTGTACAATAGCCAAACCTGTAACATGATAGGTTGTTGCATTAAATAATTACATAAGGGATTCGAATGCATGAGGAGGTGATTCGAATCTAGTCAAAAGAAGGCTTACTAAAATTAAGCAAATCCCCCATAGGTGCATAAAGTAGTTTCCAAATCAGTCATGGAGCTCACAAATTGGAAAAATCACTTAGGAAAGATAAAGAGTGATGGAATGACAACTCATACATGATTTTCATAGGAGAAAAGAGTGGAGGATGTAGAGGACAAAAAACTAGTTCACCTCACCTAGTCAAACTTTCCCAATTGCCTTAAAGCACTGAAAAAGCAGGCAATAAAGAAGAAAAAGCAGAAGGGTGCCTAGGAGACCAGGAATAAAGCATAATTGATTCCTTGAGGTTTCCCATGTGCTACATGAGTCAAAATAGGCAATTTTGAACACTATGGATAGGCAAATGACAACTTGCATAAGGTGGGACACATGAAACTAGGCAAATAAGACAAAAATGATTAATTTAATGTCTAAGGTAGCTAACTATGGGTTGATTATTCTAACACCCCCCCTTAATGTTGATGTATATGTAACTTCGGAATGTATTCTTATATGTATTTCATATATTGTAACCCGATGTTTATTCTGGGATGTTTCTATTATGTATTTGAGTCATGTGGTCATGCCCCGATGTTCCGATCGGGAGGATTAATAATGTAAACAAGTCATATCAAGTCATTAGGTAAGTCCCCACAGTTTAGGGGCACTTGAGTTATTATACACTAATTAAGGTGTAGGTTGAGTCCACTTCAAGTCAATGGAAGAATATAAATAGAGAGTGAGAGTCTCTCTATTTATCACTTGTGACTTAGCTCTCTTGCTCTCTCAAGTGTGGCGCACCTTTGGAGAAGGAAATCTTTGGCTTGACAGAAGACAGAAGGCTGCTGTTGTGTTGGGAGGTCATCTTACTGTTTTGGGATCACATATTATGGTGATACTATCTTAGAGGAAGTTGAGGGGTTTTCTCCATTTATGATTTCCCCTCCTAAAAGCTTTGTGTCTCTTGTCTCTTGTGATGTGCTTATGTTATTGCTGTGCTTGTTATTCTCTCAGTGAAAAGATCCTAACATAATGCTAGCTTAAATGTTGAAAAACTAACATGGTATCAGAGCTAACCTGAGAAGAAGACATTATGTAGCTACAGGAACTAGGTCTTCCTAGTTTGTGGATCTTCCTCCATATATTTTCAGCAAAAGTATGCTAGAATGACTCTCCATTGAAGGGTGCATCTTTCTGTCGATGCGGAATTCAATTTCAAGCATTTTCAGTTTCGATGTGGAAACTAGGGCTTTCTACAGAAGAGGAATTTTTGGGTGAGACCAGCATAGGATTGTTCTCCTCATCAAAACCGAAATTTAGAGACCTGGATCAAGAAATTTGGTTGGGTAAATCTCCGGGAAAGTCAAACCTTAGTTTGACCCCTAGCTAGGAGAAACCCTAAATACTAAAACTGCTACGTTGTGGTACAGTCGGTATATTGTGATATTGGTGAAGTCTCAGAGGCAGAAAATTGCAGGGGCTGAATATAAAATCCTGATGAACACTGTGTCCAAAGGGCAGCCTCTGATTCGCTATATTCTGGGAGATATGATCTCTCCACGTTAGGGTTCCATCCTCTTCTAGAAATCATTCATAAACAGGAAACCTGGGGAGATCTGCAATATCTTGGGCTACAGAGGTCCAAATGCAATTCCTGAAGATTTTCCAAAAAGGGCACGGAATGTACTTTTTGTGGTCCGAAGGTCAGACTCAGAAGATGAACCAGTGACACGTGGAATGCCGTACAACTTCGCTGTTCTGAACAGTCCAGTAACAGGTCACCTTGGGAAAAGGATCATAAATCCAAAATGGTGAAACAAATTCTGATGAAACCTATGGTGTTGGATCAGAGATATGCGAGGTTACCTCAATGAGCAATTTCAGACACAGAGGATCAGTAATTTCAGAGATATGATAGATACAGTAACAGGCATTTCTGCAGAAGAAATCAGTAAATTAGGGCTTCCTGTTCCGGGAGTTTCCCTCCACTGTTTTCAGAAAAGGAGTACTTTGGACAGCTCCATTTGAAGAGATATATCTGTTCATCCAATCAGATCTGAAATATTCCAAGTTTTGAAAATTAGGGTTTCTGCGACAAACCCTAGATCAACGAACTCCGGGACAAGGACAGACACCTCAAATCGGTAGGATCTAATCCTTTGTTATTTCCATTTGAGGTTCTCATTTCAATATGATATATCACATCAGCTTTTGAAAAGCTTGCGGGAGTTGACAACTTCCAAGCCTAGAAGTATATGATCTCTCTGAAGAAAATGGATTGGACAACTACATGAGTATGGAGGTTCCAGTTTCAGAGGGAGACGAGGCCAAAGAAGACATCATGCTCATGCTACAGAGGATGATGAACCATCCAAAAAGAGATCCAGATATGAAAGAGAAGATTATTCAAGCGAGGATGAATATGTTCTAATATCAGCTCTCATAGGTAACATTACTCATGGAAGTGATGATTGGCTTATAGACAGTGGGGCTTCCAAACATATGATGGGATTCAAGGAATTTTTTGTGAGACTATCAGAACATGAATGACTAGGAGATGACTACCAATGTACAATAAAAGGTAGTGGGGAATCTTCATACAAGCTATACTCTGGTAAGTCTCTAACAATGAAAGAAGTATTGTTTGTGCTAGGATTGAAGAAGAACCTTCTCTCTATTTCATCATTGATGCAAAAGGAATGCGGGCTGCATTCATAGATGGTCAAGTCATCATGTGACCAAAAGGAAAGACTATCGATGATGCGGTAGTGATTGAAGAACAAGAAGGAGGCTTGTAAAAATTGAAGGGCCATACAGAAAAAGCCTTGATCCATGATACGGTAGAACCAAATGAGCTTTGGCATAGAAAAATTGCACATGTGCACTACAAAGCAAAGTTGTTGAAGGTCTTACAGAATTTCAAGCTATTGGAAGGGAAGAACAACTTGAAGCGGTAAAAGAAGCGGTGAAGAATGCTGAAGTGGTGATGACCACCTTGAATGGCCTCCCAGGATCATAGAATTCATTCATTCAAGGAATGTGTTCCAGAAGGAAGTGATTACTTTCAGAAGACTCCGTGAAGAAGAAGAAGCTCGAATCATAAGAAGAGAAGAGAAGATGGGAGCAACTGGATATCAAGCTCTTTCCATCCAAAGAAGATCCCTCAAGCAAGAGGAATATGAAGAAATCAACTCTTGAAGAACTTCTTATCCACCTCAGCATTTGGATAAGAAACGATGCGACTATGAATGAAGAAGACAATGAAGCTGAAGGCTCAAGAAGGAGTCTACCCTCAAAACAAATAAAGATAAGTATTCAATTGTCATTTCATTATATTATTTTGTTATGCATTTGTTTATATTCAGTGGTTGTATTATGCATGATAGGATGTTTGCATTAATGACAACATACTACTAATATGCATATGATGGGTAAGTAGCTCATGGTGCTATACAAATTCTCCATTGCTACTTATCTAGAATGAAACCTCTTTGCTGACATATTGGATTAGTGCACAATCTCAATGTTGTCCTGGTAGAGATGGAAGGCATCTAGAAAGTTTCAGTGAGATATGGATGAATGTTGTATTGGCTAAAGTAGTTGCATGATCATATATTTATGCATAAGAATTTGCCAGTAGGAATTTTCCT
>LPNX010883279.1:347678-452009 GCA_001517045.1 Pseudotsuga menziesii | reverse complement strand
TTTGGGATCACATCTTGTGGTGATACTATCTTAGAGGAAGTTGAGGGGTTTTCTCCATTTATGGTTTCCCCTCCTAAAAGCTTTGTGTCTCTTGTCTCTCGTGATGTGCTTATGTTATTGCTGTGCTTGTTATTCTCTCAGTGAAAAGATCCTAACATAATGCTAGCTTAAATGTTGAAAAACTAACACTTAATCCTGACTTATGAGTAATATATCAGAAATTTATAGGGCCTAGAAACAAGTCTTAGTCACCCTTTACATACTGCATGTCCATTTAAACAAGGAAAGAGGCAAAAACCACATGGGAAAATCCTCCCTTAAACATGGACTGTAAAACAAAATTTGGAAATCTTGTCTTCACTCATGCTTCACAGCATGATCAGCAATCCCCAGTAGTGATTTGAGATTGTTGAAGGTCTTCTCACAAAATTATTTGGTGAAGATATCAGCTACTTGTTCTCAAGATGAACAGAAGAGTAGGTGAATGGTGCCATCATGCACAAGCTCTATGATGTAGTGCATATGGATCTCAATGTGTTTGGTTCTCTTCTTTTGAACTGGATCATTGCAGATTTGAATGGTACTCTGGTTATCACAGTAGATGGTATTTGAGTACTCTGATTCAAAGCCACACTCTCCAAGTAACCCCTGCAACAATAAACATTGAGTTGCTGCATTTACAACTCCTCTGTACTCTACTTCTGTAGATGAGAGTGCAATGGCACTCTATTTCTTGCTTGACCAACTGATTGGCCCTTCTGCAAGCATGAACACATATCTTGATGTGCAATTTATGTCTATTCTATCACCTGCCCAATCACTGTCAGTAAATCCAATCAAATCAAGATTGGATTTTGCTTTATAGAAGATCCCATGTGTCCTTGTTCCCTAAACAAAGTTAAGAATCCTTTTGGCTGCTTTCCAATGGATCTCATGAGGCTGATCCATGTATCTAGAAGCCACACTTACTGCATAAGAAAGATCAGGTCTATTATGTGTAAAATACAACAAACATCCAATCAATTGCCTATACAGTTTATTGTTTACCATAGGTGAAGAATCAGCTTCTTCCAGCTTCACTCTTGAAAGGAAAGGCGTCTTGCTTGGTTTGCAGTCCTTCATTTTGAATTTGTTCAGAAAATCCAAGGCATACTTGGACTGGTGCACCTTGATTCCAGCTTTGGTTTGAGCAATATCAAGCCCCAAAAATTGGCTTAAGAGCCCCAAATCTATCATGGAGAAGGCTTGGTTCATTTCACCCTTCAAGGAAGCAATCTCATCCCTTGAGCTTCCTGTAATGAGGAGGTTATCAACATATAACACAATGATCATTAATGAACCATTAATTAACTTCAAATAGACATTTGGATCTGATTTGCATCGAACAAAATTCAGTGATAGCAGGAAGCTATCAATCTTGGCATACTAAGCTCTAGGGGCTTGCTTTAGCCCATACAATGACTTTCTCAACCTGCACACAAGAGAAGGGTTAGTAGAAAATCCTTGAGGCTGCTGCATGTATATCTCTTTAGTGAGATCTCCATTCAGGAAGGCACACTTTACATCCATGTGATGTACCTCCCATTGCTTTGAAGCTGCAAGGGCTAAGGCTAGCCTGATGGAGTCCATCTTTGCCACTGGTGCAAAGGTATCATTGTAATATATGCCATGAACCTGTGAGTAGCCCTTGGCTACCAATATATCCTTGTAATTTAGAGGTGAACCATCAGCAGCAAATTTGGTCTTGTAGACCCACTTACACTGAACTAGCTTCCTCTCTGGGGGAAGATCCACTAGCTCCCAAGTGTTGCTCTTCTGGAGTGAGCTGAACTCTTCCTTCATGGTTGCTTTCCATATTGGATCTCCTACTACATATTCATATGTAAAATGATCTAATTCCACCATCAGATAGCATTTCTTAGCAAACATAGGATCCTTCATGCACAGACCAACCTCAAATTGAGATCTAGTCCTTCGAGGGTCATTGGGATTCCCAACTAGATCTCCTACTGCATGAAGTCTCTTGGATTCCCATTTTGGCCTTGTAGGTCTGTTAGGATCTGCAATAAACTCATCACTATCAGACATATCAGAATCATCATGCTCAACAAACTCTTCACTTACTTTCAAAGGTTTTGGTGGTGAAGAGGCTTCTCCAACTTCCACTGCTACTAGGGTTTCTTTTTGAAATTGAACACACCTTTCGATGAAGGCTTTGTTTGTGCTCAAATTTATAAACTTGTACCCTTTTGAATATTTAGAGTACCCAAAAAATAGGCACTCTTGGCTTTGGGGCTGCAAATCCTTTCTCTTTTCTGTTGGAATTCTAGCCCAAGCCCTTGAGCCAAAAATCTTGAAATGGGTCACATTTGGCTTGTTCCCACTCCATGCTTCGAAAGGATTCATACCATCAAGTTGTTTATGAGGCACCCTATTCTGGATATAGGCTGCATAGTTGATAGCTTCAGCCTAGTACTTTGGTGGCAAAGTTTTGGCCTCCATCATGCATGTTGCCATCTCCTTCAGTGATATGTTCTTCCTCACAGCAACACCATTTTTCTGTGGTGTGTAAGGGATAGAATGATGCATCTGAATACCTGCATCTACACAATATTGAATAAAATTAGACTTGACATACTCACCACCATTTTCAGATCTGAGGACCTTGAGTTTCCTCCCAGACTGTTTTTCAACCAAAGCCTTAAAGACTTTGAAGAGGCCAAAAACTTCAGACTTGTGTTTCAGGAAGTAAACCCAGCAATACCTGGAAAAGTCATCTATGAAAGGCAATGAATATTTGGCTTGACTCATGGAAATATGAGGGAATGGGCCAGTAACATCATTGTGGATCAACTTGAGGGGTCCAGAGGTTCTCTCATGACTAGCTCTCTCAAATTTATGCTCTGGGTGTTTTCCTAGGATACAACCTTGGCAGACTCTTTTGGAAATTTTTATCTTTGGTAACCCTATGACCATCTCTTTTTCACTAAGATCAGAAAGATACTTGTAATTTAGGTGGCCAAATCTTTCATGTCAAAGCTTGCTTGCTTCATTAGCATGAATTAGAAGAGCAGAGGGGTTTGAGTAGGGTAGGAAGTGTGAGAACATGTTTACCTTCTGAGTATGATTTGCAACTCCTTTTGCAATGACTTTACCACTTGAGATCTCTGTGATCTCAACTTCATCAGGGGAGAATATGACCTTCTTTGGAGACCCAGTGTGGGTCATCTGATACACTGATAAGAGGTTGGAGGCAAGACTAGGAACATACAACACATTGCTGAACTGACCATGATCAAGATCAATCCTCCCTTTGCCCAAGCTTTCAGTGAGAGAGTCATCTCCCAGTACTATTGGTGGACCTTTCGAGATGTCAAGTGAGGAGAATGCCTCCTTGGTCGAAACCATATGTCTTGAAGCTCCAGAATCAATAATGAAACTAGGTGATCTTGATGTGCCAGCAACCAATGCAAGAACTCTCTCTCTGTCTTCTGAACTTGATCCTCCTTCTCTCTTCTTTGAGCTATCTGGAAGGGAGATGCCATTCTTCTCTAGGAGTTGGGTCAGCATGTCTATTTTATTCTTCATACAAGAGATTTCAGTGTGATTTCCCTTATTGCAGTATGTGCACTTGCTCATTTCTCCTTTCTTTTTCTTCTTCTGGTAGTTCTTCTTGGAACCTTGTGGCTCCTCCAGAGACATGTTCTTGTCTCTCTTTTTCTCAGGTGGATTTTTAGCTTTCTTTTTTATTTTTGAATCCACCCTCGAATCTCCAGCAACCAGAGCTTTGTATTTGGATGGTTTGATGGTGCCCATAATCACCAGTTTGTCTTGTTCTTATGTGAGAGATTCCATGAAATCTGCAAGGCTAGGCATCTTCCAAGTTCGAGCTGTCAACTTTGTGGCATAGAAGGTCAAAAAAAAAACTGAATAGTTAGGGCCAAGCTTCAAGAGTATGGCCAAGACCAGCTGATCATCCTTCTTTTTGATCCCACATTGTTTTAGCTACAAAACAAGTGCTTTGAACTTGGAGAAATAGAGTTGCAGAGATTCAAAGCTATTGGGACTCAAGAAAATCAACTCATTTTCGATTTGATGTCCCCTCATCTCGTCTCTCTTTCCAAAAAGATCAGTAATATTCTCCCATAATTCATTTGATGATTTCAATCCATCAAGATGGAAAAGGAGGTCTCTGGAAATACTCAGACACAGGAGACCATAGGCCTCATCCCTCCTGTTGTGCCATTTTATCTTCTCTGCAGCTGCATTGGGCTCTGCTTCTGTTTCCATAGTCACCCTAAAGAGGCCTTTTTCTCTCAACAGTATCTCCATCTCTGCTTTCCATTCAAATAAATTGAAGGGAGTTAAGATGATCTTCTGAGATTGATCCATAGCTCAGAAATTGTCCCGGCTGTTAGTAGAAGGCTCCCAGTCACTGATGTCGAACTTGCAAAACAAATTTGAAGGAGAGAAATTGATCCATAATGGCTCTGATACCATGTAGAAATTGAACCCAGTGATAGAACAATTTTACTCACAACAATGATCAATTGTACATGCAAAATCACTCACAAAAGAGACTGAATATGGAGATGAACACTAAACGGTATTAACTCAGTGTACAATAGCCAACCCTGTAACATGATAGGTTTCTGCATTAAATAATTACATAATGGATTTGAATTCATGAGGAGGCAATTCGAATCTAGTCAAAAACAGGCTTACTAAAATTAAGCAAATCCCCCATAGGTGCATAAAGTAGTTTCCAAATCAGTCATGGAGCTCACGAATTGGAAAAAGAACTTAGGCAAGCTAAAGAGTGATGGAATGACAACTCATACATGCTTTTCATAGGATAAAAGAGTGGAGGATGTAGAGGACAAAAAACTAGTTCACCTCACCTAGTCAAATTTTGCCAATTGCCTTAAAGCACTGAAAAAGCAAGCAATAAAGCAGAAAAAGCAGAAGGGCACCTAGGAGACTAGGAATTAATCATAATCGATTCCTTGAGGTTTCCCATGCACTACATGAGTCAAAATAGGCAAGTTTGACCACTATGGATAGGCAAATGACAACTTGCATAAGGTGGGACACATGAAACTAGGCAAATAAGACAAAAATGATTGATTTAATGTCTAAGGTAGCTAACTATGGGTTGATTATTCTAACACTTTCAGAGGAGGAATAGTTATATGCACACCACTCAACTAAATATTATATTTAATTGTTTTTAGCTTGGTTTTCAACTAGTTTACAGGGCCAAAGGACAACAAAGTATAAAAAACCTCACTATCTCTGTCTTAAAAAATTCCTCAATGTTCTGGAATTCTAACTGTTGAGCTTCTATTTCTCCTCCACCATCCATACTTAAATACGTTTTTGGTAGGTAAAATGTGGCCTACCTGGTAAACCTACGGGTGGAAGAGAATCTTTCTAACCTAGGTTTATACATGTAGAACTATGCTTTTCCTCTCCAATGTGCAAAAAGATAAATAGGTTTCATCCATGTTCCTTTACCCTTTATAATATAGAAACCTCTACTTATATTTCATGCATCTTTCCCAGGTGAATCCCTATTGGTCTATAGATCTATTCCATTCTTTATTCTGAACCGTCGATCTTGATTGATGATTAATTTTCCTTCTCCCATTCCGCTGCCCTACCTATTCTTTATCTTCCATGCTGCTTTTAACAATGGATCCTCTAACATGCCTTGATCTTGTTCATTATAAATCTCAAATGTTGATTAATTTCTAACTTTAACTATTTCGCTCAATCTCAAACTATACATTCAGCATGCATATTCTCCCAATGGAATTAATTTCAACCATTGATCTTTATCATTCTTAATCTCATTCGTTGATTGATTTCACCCTTTAACACATTCCTCATTGCTCCTTTTTAATTTCCTCTGTGCATATTCTAGCAATGGAATATCCCTCGAACGTAGATCTCTTCATCTTTTAAATCTCTACCTTTGATTAAGTGGTCCCTTTAACATATTCTGTTGATCTGAGAATTTTAATCTTTGGTGCATCTTTCATCGGTGGAATCATTTTCATCCATTTCCAAGCCTTAATCTTCATCGCTTATTTGTGTTGGGTTTTATCAATTTCATTGATTTGCAACTTAGTTTTCTTTGTGCATGTTCCCCCAGTGGAATCATTATGAGCAGTAGATAAATTGTCTCTTTAAATCACTACAATAGATCTGCGTAGGCTGTAAGCTTTTTCGTTGATTGGAAAAGTTTATTTTTGTATGCAAGTCTCACCAATGGAATGATATTCATCTGTATATCTCCTTTCCACTCGTTTTTTGACCATATATCTAGGTTTCTCTTTGAAATTTTCGCTAATCATGAAATTTATTTTTACCTTGCATCTTCAGGTAGTGGATTGAGTGTTGACCATTTATCTCCCTTCATGAAGATCTGAACCATCCAAACCTTTCAGTCTATAACTTTGGCACACATTATTCAATTTAAATTTATTTCCAAAAATTTAATCCGTGATTTTTCCAGGAAATACAGGTTTGAACTTTAGATCTAGCTCCTTATAACATCCTTTAGGCACCTTTAGAACACACCCTTGGTCACATCATCAAAACATTTTTTACACTTCACCTTATTTCTCCTTAGGCCCTCCCCTTCCAAATGCTATCCAAAAATGGTGCTAATTTTTGGCTCCAATTGGGGATGTTATCCTATTTTCTAGGTAGCAAAGAACCCGTAGACCAATGCCAAATTCATCATGTACAAACCTCTCAAAAACCTAAGAACACAAACTCTTTTTTATTTTTTCTGTAAATAAAATAAATGAAAATGGAAAATTTTCAAGATCCAAGGGCCTTCTCTCTGGGCTTCAAATCCTTCAATTTGTCATCAGTACTGATTTTCCAATTTAAATAAATATGTACAACAAATATACAAAAATTACCTTCCACCTTATGCCAAGTAATGTTTCAAAAATCTCCCATTTACAGGGCCCCCTTTTAGTTGAACTCCATCTTGATATTGTAGAATGAATGAATTGTTGCCCCCGAAAGCAAAAATGATGTATGCCCCCTTCCACATATGATCGAATTTCCCATGTTTATCTTCTTTTGGTGCATCCCATTTAAAAACCATATCATCAACCTGAAACTATTCCTCTTTAACTTTCCTATCAAAATTCTTCTTCATTTTTTCTTAATGTACCTGCACTTTATCATAGGATTTCTCCCTGACCTCATTCAGCTCAATAATATGATTGATTCTTCTCTACATGTAATTTGGCTCCTCCTCTTGTTCTTGCAACAACTTCATGACAACCAAAACTAAAGAAACTGGAAACACCACCTCTGCTGCATACACCAACTGAAAAGGTGACATACCAATTTCCCTTTGAGTGCTTATTCTATCTTCCCACAAAGCATACTTCAATTTTGTATTCCAAGCTCTCATATTTTCTTCCAACATATTTTTAATTATTCTTAATAAAATTTTGTTATAAGATTATGCAAGCCCATTTCCTTGAGGACAATAAGTATTAGAATGGTTCCAACTTATATGATACTTATGATAGAAGCTTATCATATTCTTTGACTTGAAATATGGTACATTGTCAGTCACAAATCTTAAAGGACATCCAAACCTTGACACAATATTACTCTCCATAAAATCCATGATAACAACATCAGTATCCCTCCTGGTAGGCATAGTTTCAATCCACTTTGTAAAATAATCAGTTGTAGTGAGGATCCATCTATGTTGTCCAGAATAATTTGGGTTAATTTATCCAATGAAATCTAACCCCCACTACTGAAAATGAGCTTCTACAAAAAAAAGATTGAGTGGCAATGGTACTAGCTGTTTTTTTCCATCAAAGATCTGACACTGATGGCAGGGGTTGATCTCTTTATATACATTTGAAAACATGGTGGGCCAATAAAAACCATCTCTTAGAAAAAAAATTCAGTTACTTTCCAGTAGTGATTCCCTCCATAGACTCCTTGATGAAACTCTTTCATGATTTGTTGGGCTTCATTTTCCAATAGACAGTTGAGAAATATACCTCCTAGATCTTTCCAATATAGATATTAAATCATGATATAAAACTTTGTTTCCTTTATATTCACTGATTTAGCTCTGGTTTTTCTTAATGTTGAAGGTTCCTGTAATTCTGTAGAACAAAGACAATATCACTGTACCAAGGAGATAAAGCTAAATCTGCAATCACCTGTAATTCTGAATCCAACTTATTTGAATGATTAGATAAAAAATTCAACTGTAAGGATTCACAATTTTAATTAGTCGTCATATTTTCCATTCCCTGACCTTTCACCAATTTTGTAGGTCTGATCTCTAAAACATATTCTAACAAAATTGATATCCACTTTGCTCCTTTTCCCTCTAGATCAGGTTGAGTAAGAATGGTCTTTACTACATTACTAGGTACATATGCTATAATGTGGGAATGTAAAATGTACACTCTGAAATATTTTAAAGACTTAAATAAGGCATAATCATGTTTCTCCATAATATCATATTTTAACTCCCCATCTCTCTGCACCTTTCTAAAGAAAGCAATGGGATGTTTAACATTTTGTTGGTTCTTCTACAGTAAGACCTAGTTATTGTATGTTCAGAGGCATAAGAGAAAAATAGAACATCTTTAGAAAAATCAAGACTCACCAAACCAGGGGCCTTTGTGATTTCCTTTTTTATTTCTTTAAAGTATTTCCTGGCATCTACAATCCATTTCATCTCATTTTCCTTTTTCAACATGTTTGTGACATTCCTCAATATCTCTGCAAAACTAGGGATAAACCTTAATAAATTTACAGACCAACAAATTATTGAACTTCCTTTTTATTTCTTGGTTAATCCACCTTTAGAATATCATTCACTCTGTCCAGGTCAATCCTGATCCCATCCTTTGATATAATATGGCCCAATAATTTTCCCTCTTTCATCAAAAAAATAGACTTTCTGGGATTAAGAGAGATTCCATACCTTTTGCACTTTAAAAATACTTTTTCTATATGTTTTATATGATCCTCACCAGACTTTGAATAAACTGTGATGTCATCCATATAAATCACAACAAAATTATCCTTCTCTTCAACAAAATCTATATGCATGGATCTCTCGAAAGTATCTCCTACATTCATTAATACGAAAGGCATTTTAGCATACATGAAAGTTTCCCATGGTGTAGTAAAGGTTGTCTTTTCTTGGTCTCCAGGAAGAACTTTTATCTGGTTGTATCTTGAAAATCCATCCATAGTAGAAATTCTTTTATCTCCAACAACCTTCTACAATATGTGATCCATCTTAGGAAAAGGATAATTATCTTTTAATGACACTCTATTTAAATTTCTGAAATCCACACATAATCTGATTTCTCCATTCTTTTTCCTGACAGGTAATAAGTTAGCTACCCATTTCAAAAATCTAAGAGTCACAATAATTTTCACATTGAATAACTTTCTTACTTCTTTTTCAATCAAAGGTAAAAGAATTGGATTAATTCTCCTCGGTTTCTTTCTAAATGGTTTCTCTCCAGGTCTGATAGGCATAGTATGTTGTATGATAGAGGTACACTATTCTTTCAAATCCTCATAACTCCATGGAAAAACATTAATGTATTTTTACATCAGGTTAATATGTTTGTTATTTTCTTCAAGAGGAAAACTTCTTGACAATTTTACTATCTTAGGTGAATCCTCACTCCCAATATTCTGATCTTGAATATCATTTTCAGTGGGATGAAACTTTGGATCTTTAGCAACATCATTTTGGTCAAATAAATTCTCTAGAGGAATAAGACCCTTTGGAATATAATTACTTTTCAGTTGTATTATGTATTTCCTCCAATCATGTTCTTCAACTTTTTCTACTCAACTTCTTCATCTACAAACTTCACATTTTCTTGAAAGTATTCTAAATTTTGGTTCTCAGTATCAATATGTGTATTTACAAATTCATTTGACAGCTTCAAAAATATTTTTATCTATAGATAATCTTCAAATACTTTCCAATATTTGGAGATGTCAAGGATGGAAGGTCTATTTACAATTTCTATTTTTTAATTTTTCTTAGATTATATGGGAGCTTTAAAATTTCCAGCTATAGTAGTCAAGGAATCAACTACTTGGTTTTGCATCCTAGGAATTACTTTGATTATGTGATCAGTGAAGAAATTACCCAACATATCCCATACTTCATTTCGGTATGATCTCATTCGGGGATGCTTTGTCTGATAACTATCATTCACCTGGTTTACTACTAGCTAAGAATCTCCAAAAACATCTATTCTTTTTTCTTTCAAATATTTCAAAGAAATCAATCCTAACATCAAATCCTTAGTACTCTGCTACATTATCAGTACACTCAAATGTCAATTGATAAGAATATACTTTGAAATCCCTATTTGGATAAATTATCCAAATACCAGCACCAACTCCTTCTTTACTAATAGACCAATCAAAATACATTGTCCACAATCCTTCCTCATTTTCTTTATGCTCTAAATATTCCCACCTTTTAACCAATTCTTTGTCCTCTTTTACTTCAATTACTATATGTATTTCTGGATCAACCGGAGCATCATTGAAAAATATAGAGGAACCTAGGTCTGTGTCCACAACATAGATGGGGTGGTTGTTAGGTTTTTCTTGGCTACTGACCACATATGCTAGTATTTTCTCTTTGTACAATATTTTGTGTTCTCCAAATAAAGGAATGGTTGAATATGACATTTCCATTTGTAAATTTCCTTTAAGTTTCAAATCCCACCACCTTGATAATAACATACCAAATTTAGGGGGAATATTGGCCACCACCACATCCATAATAATACTCTTGGCAGGTTTATGTGGAAGAGTTACTACGATGTCTTTAATAAACCCTAAACATTTCACCTTTCTAGAATCAAAAGAAAAAAAGGTCTTTTTTGGGCCTTGTAATCTCCAATCCTAGACTCTCTACCACTAATCTTGCCATGAAATTGTGATATGCACCAGAATCTAGCATAGCATTTTGTAAAATCATGTCATGAATATTCAAGCTAACATAGAAAGGTGGGACATCCTCTTCATCTGTATCTTCAATTCTAGGCCCAAGAACAATGGTGGGAGCATCATCTGTTAACTCTAGGGTGTCTGATTGGAAATCTCCCTCATTTTTCACCATCCTGGTTATCTTATCTCTATACTCATTATTTTTCAATTTGAACTTATTTCCAAACCTTTAATTTGTGTTTTTTCCAGGAAATACAGATTTGGATTTTAGATTTATCTCCTTATAAAATTCTTTCAGCACTTTTAGAACACAACCTTGGTCACATCATCAAAACGTTTTTATAATTCACCTTATTTCTTGCCAGGCCTGCCCCTTCTAACTGCTAACCAAAAATGGTGCTAACAACTTGTTTACATTCAACTTATCTTTACTTAGGTGTGTGCTCTTTGTGTTATAGTTGGCTATATGAATCGTAGTTTGTTGAGTCTTTTTATTTTTGTGGATTCATATTGGATCGATTTCCAACACTCTGTTGGGTCCTATAATAGCCCCTTTTTTACCACACCCATTATACCTTTTTACCTTGTCCTAATTCATTTCTACACACGAGATAAATGCTTTTCCTCAAGTTGAGCATAACTATTTACAAGTATGATTAATTATTGTTTTATTCCATTAATTCCTAATAGTGTTATGGTTAGAACTCCATCTTTTGAATTGCGCTAATGTGTATTGATTTTATAAAGATAGTTCCAAGCCTTGAGGAACACAGGTGTAGCAGCTCGCTTATTCTGGAGAAGAAAAGGGTATTTTGTACAAGTTGTTACTCTTCAGTACCAATTCCAGATGTTGAACGTAAAAAGGGTGATCATTTCTCCACATGTTAGTTGCAACAGAGCTCCGCTATTCAGGGCATCACTGCGACATGAAGATCCTTTCCCGTCCAGTTGAATCTGATCCACTAATAACCAAAAGCAATACTCCCTATATTCCATATATTTATTTAATTCTATTTATGGTTGTAACATCCTGTTGTAAAAAGGCATCCTAAAGATCATAGATCTTCATGGATACCTGATATTAGTGGATTGAGGGTTATGTTATTCATGTATGAATATGAGAAGGCGATCTGAGCCTAAGGTTGGTTTATTATGATTAGACTGTGTAAGTTGTTACAGAGAGTTGTAACTGTAATTCTCCATTTTAATACAAGGAGCAGGATTCTTCAAATTTCTGCATCTTAATTCGTTCTAGTCCCGGCATCTCTGTTCGAAGGCTGGGCTCGCCTTCCCACGAAGATTGTTGAGTTAATTAGATGCTTTGATTATTTCTGTTGTGTGGTGTGGAAATTATAGTAGATTCATTTACATTTAGCTGCAATAGTGATGGTTGATCATTATGTTTCCTTTGATAGTTAATGTTTGCATTCTAATTAAGTTGCAACTGTGTGGTGTGACAGTCGACTGTGTAGGATAGTTTCCTTTATGCAAGGTGTGCCAATAGTTGTTACAATCAAGCTCAACTCTAGTTCAATTTTGTTATTTTTCTTGCTTTGAATTTATTAAACTAGTCAGATTATTATTGCAAGTGGTGTGATTCTTTACTGTTATTTATAATTTTCATCATAGATGATGACAGATCTAAGATGAGTCCTAGTAGTTTCATACTTTCATAGTTTACTTTCTGCATGAGCACATCTATATTAATTCTTTGTAGATCACTAATTGTTAGAGTAATGTTTGTAGAAGGGTAATTGTATTTCTAAATTATTAGATGGATAAATTAGGTTAGCTTTAGCCATGAGAAGAGTTTGACTGAGCAGATAGGTAGGACAATTAAGCTTGCATTAACTCAATCAAATACTTAAGTATTTATGCATAGATTGTGCTAATTATGTTTGAAACAAAAATACTTCCCTAGGTTGACATATTGAGCATTTTGTGTGTTAGTTGTAATTGATTAGAATATAGTGTGACCAACATTTTCACGTCGTTGTCGGGGAAGATAATTGATAGACACAATAGTAGTTTCATTTATTCATTTTCTCCAGTTGTTTTAATATTGCATTATTTTTGGGTTGCATGAATACAAGGAGAGTACAACATGATATTCCCAGAACTCCCCATGATACTAACTTTGCAGGTGGTCGAGGTTGTGCCAACGGTACAGCCTTAGGAAGAAGGACATTCATTGACAATTTAGTGGCCAGGGATAATTCTTCTAGAAGAATCCTTGTTACTCTTAGGTTGGAAGCATCATTTTTCACGATGGAGAAAATATAAGGAGCTGCGACACCATCTCGTGTCCCTATGAACTAATATAGAGCCAATGCTATGGGATTAGGTGATCCATAGGTGGTTTACTCTATCAACAGGAAGGAGGTTACAAAGGTGGAGAGGTTAAATTTACAGAAGGAGTTGGAAAAATATAGGAAGGGAAGACATGAGGAAGAAGAGAAAAACATGAATAACGAATGTCACCCTAACAATCATGAAGAAAGAGTAGGGTATAACCATCACAATGATGGAGACCTACAGCATGAGGATACTATCACCACACTTCGGTTCCCCATTTGACAACCAACTCAACCAGCCCCCATGAATAACATCTCACAATCAATATTACCACTCTTTCATGGGAAAGCCACAGAGGATCCAGAGGAGCTCCTCTTTGAATTTCACATCCTCTGTCGCATCTATGATTACACTTATAGTGAACAAAAGCTTAAAATTTTCCATGCTACTTTAAAGGACAATGCTCTGCGTTAGTTTATGAGCTTGGGTGATGAGACTGTTACCACCTAGGAACAAATGAAACATGCGTTCCTTAGAAAATATCAAGAGTATTGCAGGAATAAAGATAAAATATAAGAATTCTTTAAGATGATGCAGAAAGAGGAAGAAAGTCTAGAAGACTTTGCGGATATAATTATCTACAATGTACATAGGGCAGGACAAACTGATATGGGGAAATATGTGCTCAAAATTATCTTACTGCATGGAATTAGAGAAGATTTCCTGTATATGTCAAATTTTTTGGGAAAGGGGGATATCTTAAAATAATCCTTTGAGGAAATTGTCAACTTATGTTGAATATATTTGAGAGGATCCTCCAGAACCAACAATCATGACAAAGTACTGGACCGAGATGTCTTCAATAGAACACATAAGTCATCTAATGGAGGAGCCACTGAGGAAGAAATAGGAAACCTTCTTGAGAAATTCAAAACAGAGATAATGAGCTCCATCTCCTAAAAAATGGATGTCCTAAGAGAAAAGCAAAGGCAAGCAGTAGAATATTTAACACTTGGAGTATTCTGTCATAGACGTAGGAAGATGCACCCACTTAAGGAATGTCCAATTGGCAAGGTAAAAGTATGCCAGCTCTGTGAATTCAATCATGATACTAGGGAATTTCCTTCACTTCCCCAAGTGAAGGTAGTCTTGTAGGAATCCACTTCTGATGTGGAGCAAGCTTAATTCATTGCTCAAAAGAATCCTTGGGAGCCTCAAAATCAAGGTATGAATCTATACCCATTACCTTTTTGGAATAATATGAATAACATGGCTACAAAATTCCCTTCACATTATTATAACCATCAACGGAATCCATATAAAACTTTTATGTAGAATCCTAACTCTTGGTCACCTTGGGCACAACAATCAAACCAACAAACTTATTGGTCTCCTGCTTGAAGGAAATCCCATCCAAGAAATTATTTCTCTCATAACCAACCTCCTCATCAATAGTTTCCTCACCAACAATACCCTCCTCAACAATACCCTCACCAACAACACCCTCCTCAGCAATACCCTCACCAACAGTACCAGTAGCCGCAGCTGCAACTCCAAAATAACAATACACCAGTGAACATACCACTACAACCACAGTTGCATGCCCATCCTAACCCTAACCCGAATAATCAATCATTTCATCAATTTGATACTTCCAACATGCTTTATTACTCCATTATCCTAGTTTCCTGCAATGGCATACGCTTACGATCAGGGAGGGTAGTTGAGCCCATAGTCATTGAAGATGTTCCATCTTCTGCCACTAGAGTAAGAATGAATCAACAAAATCTATCCAATACAAAAATCCCCATCATTGAGGATTCTAAGATTCCTACTGAAATACTAGCTGGAACATAGGAAGAAACACTTATTGAAACACAACCTACATAACCAACAAGAGAACCACCATATCCTAAACGAATAACAATACAAAATAGAGTGGAACAACCTCAGTTTAATCTCTTAGGGGAATTAAAGAATTTATATGTCAAAATTCCACTATTATAGGACCTTCATTATGTTCCCATCTATGCCAAGATAGTTAGAGATCTATGTGTAAGAAAACCAAGGAGAAAGCCTAGGGATCCTCCTACTGTCCATGTAATAGGGAAAATTTCTGAATTAATAATGGGAAAAACTATCTTGGCTAAGTATGATGAACCTAGAAACCCTACTGTTGTAGTGAACATCAGAAACACTTAGATACCTAATGTCTTGGTAGATTTAGGTGCAACCATCAATGTTATGACCATTGAAACTATGAAAAAACTCGGGCTCACTAATCTTCAACAAACCCCTATTATCCTAGAACTTGCTGACATGTCCACAATCAAAATCAAGGTAATATTGGATTACCTCATTGTCTCAATTGATTCATGGGATTACCCTGTAGAATTCATGGTCTTGAAATCGAAGTCGTAGCTAGGGGGACATCTACTGATCCTAGGAAGACCTTGGCTAGCCACAGTAGATTCTTGCATCACTTGTCGATCAGGTTCCATGACTATCTCAGATGGCACTGATACAAAATTCTTGACCTTATACCCTCCAGCTCGACCCAACTTAGAATCTGAAAATACACTATGGATGGATCTGGAGGAGGAAGAAGGTGTTTAGTCATTATTAGCGATAGGGAAATCCTTAACCTCTAAGGATGAAACAGAGGATGACACTATTAACAGTTTCATCAGTGAGCCAACATCTATCAATAAACATGTTTATCAAATTCTGAATAGTACTTTAGGTGAATAAGAACAAGAAAACCTAACAGAAGAGACCCTAGTCAATGATTCCAACATAATTCCAGTACTTAAAAACTCTAAAAGCACTCCAGTTGAAATAGATCCAGGAAGAACATTGAACATTAATATGAATCTTGCTCCTGATTAGCTGGAACACCTGATCACTCTACTGAAACAACACAAGGCATATTTTTCTTGGGAGTACATAAATATGAAGTGTATCCCTTCTAATATGTGCACCCATCACATTTACATTAAAAGAAACTCTCGACCTGTGTGCCAACCACAATGAAAGATGAACCCTAACTTGAGGGATATAGTGAAAGAAGAAATCCAAAAACTCTTGGAAGCAGGGTTTATTTACCCAATCTCAGATAGTGAGTGGGTTTCTCCAATCATGATAGTGCCAAAAAAGAATGGGAAATGGAGAGTATGCGTAGAATATAAGGAGTTGAACAAAGCAATGCAGAAAGATCATTTTCCCATACCTTTTATTGATCAGGTATTAGATACCTTGTATGGGAAGAAGTTTTTTTCCTTTCTGGATGGATTCAGTGGTTATAATCAAATCTAGATTGCTCTCGAGGACCAAGCCAAGAATAATTTCACCTATCATTGGGGTACCTTTGCATACAGGATACTTCCCTTCGGTTTATGTAATGCACCTACCACCATTCACAGAGTTGTGATTTGGATCTTTTTTGAGATGGTTAATGACATCATGGAAATTTTCATACATGACTTTTCCCCATATGGTAGTAGCTTTGAGGAAGCACTGAAAAAATTAGAAAAGTTTTTAGTATGCTGTGAACAAACCCAGCTATCTTTAAGCATGAAAAAGTGCCATATGATGATGAGTGAGGGTTTATTTCTGAGACACTTCATCTCTACTAATGGTATCCAGGTAGACCCATCCAAAATCAGGGTAATTGAAAATATAGTCGCTCTTGGAACATAAAAAAGAGTTACGTAGCTTCTTAGGGAATGCTGGTTATTATAGAAGATTTATAGAAAAATTTTCCAAGCTAGCCTCTCCTTTGTTCACTTTGTTGATGAAGGATGTACAGGTTGATTGGAATGCTGCATGCTAATCAACATTCATTGAACTTAAGAAAAGGTTGTCTATAGCTCTTATCTTATGAGGGACCAATTGGGCTCTACCTTTCCACATCTCCTTAGATGCTTTTCATACTTCCATTGGAACAGTATTGGGACAACAAGAAGGTCATGCCCCATATGCAATTTATTATATCAGTAAAAACTTGGCCCCTGATGAACTAAACTACACTGTTACAGAAAAGGAACTCCTTGCCATTATCTATTCCATCAATAAATTCAGGCACTATATTACTGGATACCCCACTTTTGTGCACACTGACAATTCATCCATTAAGTACTTAATGAACAAACATGTCACTAATGCTAGAGTAACTAGATGGTTGTTACTGTTACAGGAATTTGACATTACAATTATTGATAGGCCTGGGAAGGAAAATGTTGTTGTTGAGCTTTTATCTTGACTTACTAACAATTATGACATTTTACTAGTCAAAGATTTCTTCCCTGGTGAACATTTGTTTACAGTTTCAGCTCATTCCCCTTGGTACGCAAATGTTTCTAACTATTTGGATGTTGGTAAGCTTCCAACGCATTTGTCAAAGAGAGAATAAAGAAAAATTATACAATAGAGTGCTAGGTACTCTTATAGATGGGCATATTTTCTACATAGGTCCTAATCTTGATATTAGAAGATGTGTAAGGGGGGATGAAATTTTCAGTATCTTAAAGGCTTGCCATATTGATGAGCCATGTGGGGTATATTTTCCTGACAAATGAAAAAGTCATAAGGTATTATCGATGGGATATTATTGGCCAACATTTTTCACGGATGCATACAAACATGTTCAAGCTTGTGATAGTTTCCAAAGGATGGGATAACCAAACAGACTAGATGAGATGCCTCTTCAACCACAGCTGGTGGTTGAACCTTTTGAGAGATGGGGCCTAGATTTTGTAGGGCCTATCAGCCCTCCCTCAAAGCAAAAATTTTATATCCTAGTTTGCACCAATTACATGACAAAATGGGTGGAGGTTGTAGCTTTGGTAAAGGCCAATGACCAAGTTGTAATGGATTTCTTATATGGAGAAATCTTCACCCGTTTTGGAGTACCCAAGGATATAGTTAGAGATGGAGGACTATAGTTTGTGTCCCCCAAACTGGAAGCTCTGTTACAAAAATATCACATTCAACACATGATATCCTCACCTTATCATCCACAGGACAACGGCCAAGTGGAAATTACCAACAAGGTAATTGATGCCATCCTCACAAAAATAGTTAGAAGCCATTGCAAAGACTGGGCTGACAGACTTCCAGAGGCATTATGGGATTATCGCACTACATGGCGCAATACTAAGGGATTCTCTCCATACAAATTAGTGTATGGTAAGAACGTTGTCTTTCCCATTGAATTTGAAATTAAAGCTTTAAAGACAACCATAGAAGAAAACTTAGATTGACAGAAGCTCAGAGGAACAGATTGTATTAGTCAAATGTACTTGATGAGAAACGTACAAATGTTGTGCATCAAACAACGTTAATTCAACAACAACATTCCAAGTGGCATGATCGGTTCATAAAGAATAAAGTATTTTGTGAAGGAGACTAGGCCTTATTGTATGATTCAAGATTCAAGAAGGACTATAAAGGTAAGTTGTGTACAACATGGTTGGGACCCTACAAAATAGACAAAGTGTTTGACAATGGTACAGTTTTCCTGATTACTAATGATGAAGAAAAAATTCCATTATTCACTAATGGTCACAGGCTGCGACTGTATCATAAGCCAATTTCAAAGGATGCATTCATTTCTCATGTTGCAGTTGATCCAGATTATCAGTTAATGGAAGGGCAGGAATTTTTTTCTGCTCATGTGGATTCTTAAAGAACACTGCAATTTCCACACAGGAATCTGTTCATAAATAAAATTGTTGTTTTGTTTTATTTTTTTTACGCTTGATCGGTTTTCTTTTAAAGAATGTGTGCAATAATCTACTTAAGGAGCAACGGTCACAACTGGGCAAAACGATCGTGGGTGCCTTAAATTATTTTCCTGTTATGAATAACTCCTTAAAGAAAATGAACAGTTCAGCAGCAACAACTAATCAGCTAAAGATTTTCCTATTTTTTCCATTCTTCCCAATTGTGACTCTACCAGACTTGTCCTATTTTCCAGCTACGACTCTGCCAAATTTTTCCTATTTCTCTATTTTCGCAGCTGTGACTCCACTAGACTTGTCTTATTTTGAAGCTACGACCCCGCCAAATTTCTCCTGTTTATCTATTTTCGCATTTGTGAGTCTGCCATACTTGGCCTATTTTCCAGCTGCGAATCCACCAAATTTTTCCTATTTCTATATTTTTGTAGTTGTGACACCGCCATATTTTCCCTACTTTCCAACTATGGTTCCACCAAAATTTTCCTACTTTTCTTATTTTTGTAGTTGTGACACCTCCCGATTTATCTATAGATCAATTGTGACTATGCTATATTTTGCATGCTTTTCCTATTTTTGCAGTTGCGACTCCTCCTAATTTGTCCATAGACCAGCTGCAATTCTGCTATACTTTTCTTATATTTCTTATTTTCGTAGTTGTGACTCCTCCCGATTTATCCATAGACCAGCTGTGATTATTATATATCTTTCCTATGTTTCTTATTTTTGTAGCTGCGACTCCTCTAGATTTGTCCATAAAATAGTTGTGACTCCGTCATATTTGTCCACAAATCTCGTCATTAGTGCCTCTCTTGGGTTTCAACTCATTTCACGGCTCCAATTATAGTTTCGTCAAGAATGAAAGTACAACTATTGATTTTCCATGGATGCCAGCCAACATGGATGTACTTGTAGATTAAAGTGGTGTGGGTAAGATCATAGTATCACACATGCAATTATGTTTTCAATTGATGGTTGTGATGACACGTTGGACCATTATGGAAATTCATGACTCATCTTATATTGAGAAGGTACAGATTCTGACCACTTTCATGATTAGGGATGAATTGGATATGGTGAAATTAATCATGCTTTGTCTCCTATACCTGTTAGCGAACCCATACCCATTTAATTTTCAATCTATGTCCAGATTTGTACTTGGGTTATTACATGACCGTCACCTTTTTCCTAATTTGTGCCAAATCTGTCCAATTATTCCCTTATCATAACTGTATTAAATTTCCTAAAATATCCAATCCCCACCTTGGCTATTCATTGAAAGTTCCTGTGCTGGAACATCCACTTCTGGAACTATAATTTCTTGATTTGATATCAAAACTAAGAAGGAGAGGTGATATGGGTATACCAGCTCAACATGAACCTATGAATATAGGGGCTCTGCATAGGAACAAGGAGGTTTTTTCCATTTTTGACGCGGTTGGATGCACTGAGTACTTTCAACGCCTAAATGGTTTTCACACAGAAACAACTTTATAGTTCACCCTCAATTTGATAGACACCCATTTGGAGGTCAAGGGTATGCGCATAGAAGTCACAGAAGCAATTCTGGTAGAGGTCACTAGTTTGCCTCAAGTAGGAAGGACCTGGTTTTGAAGAAAAAACCCATAATGCAGCTGTAGTGCAGGATTGTCTTACAGTCGATGAATAGGTTCATCAAGGAAGGCATGAGCTAGAACTAGAATCATTACCCAATCCTTGGAATGAAGTGGCAGTCTTCCTGAAGAAATATATCACTTGTGAAGGTAGGTACCAAACTATCTGTTGATGTATATGTAACTTCGGAATGTATTGTACTTGTATTTCTTATATATTGTAACCCGATGTTTATTTCAGGATGTACTTGAGTCATGTCATGCCCCGATGTTCCTATCGGGAAGATATATAATGTAAACAATTCATGTCAAGTCATTGTGGGTAACCCTCCTATTGGTTAAGGGTTAAAGTCCCCGCAGTTCTGGGGTACTAGGGTTATTAGACTCTCCTAGTGAGGTTGGCCCTAGTATGGTTTAGTTAAGTTAGGAATTAGTGTAAATAGAGAGCTGGACTCTCTATTTATCACACATCTCATACACACTCAGGTGTAGCACATAGTTGAGGAAGGAGAAGACACTAGGGCTAGATAGAAAGAAGGTTACTGTTGTCGGGAGATCACTTACTATTTTCGGTTCTTCTTTTGGTGCTAATTCTATCTCTGAGGAAGTTGCGAGGTTTTCACCATGTATGGGTTTCTCGAGGATAAACACTGTGTTCATTGTCTCTTGTGTTTTATTGTTGTGCTTATTATTTTCTCAGTTAAATATCCTAATGTACTGCTAGCTTAATGATAAAAATCTAACATGGTATTAGAGCTAACCTGAGAAGAAGACACTTTGCAGCTGTGGGAACTAGGGCTTCCTACTTAGTGGATATTCATCCACATATTTTCATCAAAAGAAGGTTGGATTAACTCTCCTCCTTAGGGTGCATCCTTCTGTCGAAGCAGAATCCAATTTTGAGGTTTTTCAGTTTTGGACCCGACACTGCTACCGAAAATTAGGGCTTCTCACAAAAGAGGAATTTTTCAGTGAGACAAGGCCTGGATTGATCTCCTCCCCAAAATAAAAGTTAGAGATAAAATTCAAAGCATTTGGTTGGACAGAACTCCAGAAAAGAAAAACCCTAATTTGCTACTGAACCAACACTGGAGGATTTCAGCTCCAAATCCAAATCTGACATCTTAACCTGGTAAGATATAAATCTTTTGTATTTCCATTTGAGGTTCTCAGTTAATATGTTTCATCATACCAAGCTTGATGAAAATCTTGAGGGAGCTGATAACTTTCAAGCCTGGAAGTATAAGATCTCCCTAGTCCTAGAAGAAAATGAGTTGGACTCATATATCAATGAGGAGGTTCCAATTCCAGAGGGAGATGAGGCTAAGGCCTTACATAAGAAGAAGTTGGTTATGGAAAAGAGAATCATTGCTGATTCTATCAAGGATCACCTCATACCACAAGTGTCCTCCCCCAAGACACCTAAAGCTATGTTTGATTCCCTAACCAAATTGTTTGAAGGGAAGAACATAAACATGAAGATGACTCTGAGAAACCAATTGAAGAATGTAAAGATCCAGAATGCTGAGACTATTTAGTCTTACTTTACAAGGGTATCTCAGATCAAGGAACAACTGGAAGCAGTAGATGAAGAAGTGGAAAATGAATAAATTGTGATGACCACCTTGAATGGTCTCCCTAGATCATGGGACTCTTTCATTCAAGGGATCTGTGCCAGGAGTAAGTTAGTCAAGTTCAGCAGACTATGGGAAGAATTCTCTCAAGAATAATATTGGATAGTAGCTCAAGAAGAGAATATGGGAAGTGAAGATCAAGCTCTCATAGTTCACTCCAAGAAAACCAAGAGGAACCATCATCACTCCAAAGGTAATATCTCACACCCTAGAAAATATTTGTCTACCATTAAATGTTACACATGTGATGAGAAAGGTCACATATCTAGATTCTGCCCTAATAAAGGGAACTTAAAGAAGAAGAAGGAAAAAAACAGAAGACACCATACTCATGCTGCAGAGGATGATGAACCTTCCTCAAAGAGAGTCATACAAGAAAGTGATTCTTTAAGTGATGAAGAATATGTGCTGGTCTCCTCTCTTACGGGAACTGTTTCACATGGAAGCAATGATTGGCTCATAGAGAGTTGTGCTTCCAAGCACATGACAAGATTCAAAGAATTATTTGTGAAGCTATCTGAACATGAGTCACCTCACAAGGTGAAACTTGGGGATGAATACCAGTATCCAATAAAAGGTAGTGGTGAATCCTCCTATATACTAGACTCTGGAAATTCTATGAAGATGAAGAATGTATTATTTTTTCCAGGACTAACGAAGAACCTCCTCTCCATATCTGCATTGGATGCAAAAGGAATGAGAGTTGATTTTGTAGATGGCCAAGTTCTTATGTGGCTAAAGGGAAATACTTTTGACGATGCAATAGTGATTGGGGAACAAGAAGGAGGTCTATACAATCTGAAGGGCCAACCAAAACAAGCTTTGGTTCATGACTCAGTAGAACCAAATGAACTTTAGCATAGAATCCTTTCACATGTGCATTATAGAGCACTACCACTTGTAAGAAAAGTTGTTGAAGGTCTTCCATAAATTCAAGCAAAACATGATGGAGTTTGCAAAGGATGTGCGAAAGGAAAGAATACAAAGAAGACATTTCCAAGTAGCGAGAGCAAGGCAAAAGGAATCTTGGAAATCATCCACTCCGATGTATGTGGACCAATGTCATCAAGTTCTCTAAGCGGGTGTGCATACTATGTTTCTTTTATTGATGACTTTTCTAGGAAGACATGGATTTACTTCATAAAGAAAAAATATGAAGTATTCAGTAAGTTCAAGGAATTCAAAGCCTTGATCGAGAACCACAATGAAAATAAGATCAAGACTTTTCGATCAGATAATGGCGGAGAATTCACATCGAATGAGTTCAAAGAACTATGTAAAGAATCAAGGATTAAGAGGGAGTTGTCCACCCCTTATAATCCACAATAGAATGGGATTGTAGAAAGGAAGAATAGAACTATCATTGAAGTTACGAGCTATGCTTCATGATCAAGATATTCCTATGCATCTTTGAGCAGAAGTATCCAGAACAATGGTGTATGTACAAAACCATACTCCACATATAGTACTCTAGAACAAGACTCCTGAAGAAGTCTTCTCTGGCAAGAAACCAAAAGTCAGCCATCTCAGAATGTTCGGCTGTCCAGTGTACATACACATTCCAAAAGAGAAGAGGAAAAAATTATATCCTTCAGGAAAGAAGGGTATATTTGTGGGATACTCTGAAAGATCAAAGGCTTATAGAATATACTTCCCAGGGTTCAAGAATATTGACATCAGCAAGGATGTAACATTTGATGAAGATTCATCCTACATCAAATCCAGAAAGAAACCTGCTAAAGAACCTGAAGAAGTAGAAGCTCCTAGAATTCATGATACAATCATGAATGAAGAAACTCAAGAAGAAGATCGAGAATTTGAAGAACCACAAAGACCTATAGATCCACCACAGGAAAAGAATCCTCACAAGAGGAAACCTTCTTGGGTACGAGAGATTATCCAAGGTGCAAAAAGATATGGGGTTCCAGAAGAGAATCTCATAGAAAGAAAGAGGACCAGATTATGTTCCAGTTATGTAGAATTACTATGTGACTTCATTGACAAAGAACCTTCCAATTATGAAGAAGCATAATAATGGAAAGAATGGAAGGATGCTATGATTGAAGAGTATCAATCGATCATGAAGAATGATGTTTGGGATGTTGTCCTAAGATCGGAAGGGAAGTCAGCTGTAAATTCCAAGTGGATCTACAATATTAAGCATGCTGCAGACGGTAGCATAGAGAAATATAAAGAAAGATTCATTGCTCATGGTTTCTCCCAAAATGAAGGAATAGACTATGAAGAAACCTTTGCACCTATAGACAGATACACTTCCATCAGGTCGGTACTTTCTCTGGCTACAGTGATGAAATGGAAGATACACCAAATGGATGTCAAGACTGCTTTCTTGAATGGTGTAGTGGAAGAGGAAGTGTATGTGGAGCAGCCACTCAGTTTTGAGACACATGACACTGAGTCTCATGTGTGCATATTGAAGAAATCCTTATATGGTTTGAAACAGGCACCTAGGACATGGTACAGCAGAATTGATAGCTTTCTATCCAGTTTGGGCTTTACCAAGAGTAAAGCAGATTCCAACCTTTATTATAAGGTTGAAGATGGAAACCCAATGATGCTTCTACTATATGTAGATGATCTATTTGTGACAGGTATGGATGGGTTGATTGCTGATACGAAGAGAAATATTACTGTCGAGTTCAAAATGAAGGACTTGGGTATGATGCATTATTATCTAGGTATGGAGGTGTGGCAGAATACAGATGGAATCTTCCTTGGACAAGGGAAGTATGCACTAGATATCCAGAAGAGATTTGGCATGATGGACTGCAAGGCATTAGCCACACCTATGGCATCGAATCTGAAGCTATTGAGTGATGCTTCATCAGAGTCGATTGATGCCATGATGTATCGTTAGATGATTGGGTCCTTGATGTACCTGACGAACACAAAACTAGATATTTGCTTTGCTGTGAACACATTGAGCCAATATTTGACAGATCCGAGACATGTTCACTTGACTGTTGCAAACCACATTCTGAGGTACCTAAAGGGTACGCTTGATTATGGGCTCAAGTATAAGACTGATCAAAGGATTAACCTGGAGGGTTATGTTGATTCAGATTGGGCAGGTAGTGCCATCGATAGGAAGAGCACTTTAGGGTGTTTCTTCAATATGGGATCAGATGTGATCTCTTGGTTTAGCAGGAAGCAATCCTGTGTGGCACTGAGTACAGCTGAAGCAGAGTATGTTGTAGCTTATTCAGCTAGTTGTGAGGTAGTATGGCTAAGGAAGCTACTCTATGATTTATTTTCTCTCTAGTTAGATGCTACTTGTATATATTGTGACAACCAGAGTTGTGTAAAGTTGTCAAAAAATCCAGTATTCCATGACAAGTCAAAGAATATCGAGATAAAGTATCACTATATGCAGAGAGGAGCAGTGAAGCTCCAGTATGTTGCGACAAATGAACATATAGCTAATGTGTTGATGAAGCCATTGGCTAGGGTGAAGTTTGAGTACTTCAAGGAGAATCTTGGTGTTCTCCATATCGAGATTCCTCCCAAGATGAAGTGATGTGTCAATGATGTTCCTTTCTGACATGGTGAGAGGATTGGTTCCTTCCATGGTCAAATGTAAATGTTGTGCCATTTTGACATGGTGAGAGGATTGGTTCCTCCCATGGTTGGATGTAAGAGCTATGACATGATGATAGGTTTGGTTCCTTCCATTGTCAGGTGTATGTGGATGCCACATCCAGCATGAAAAAGGGTTGGCTCTATGAAGACACATCTAGTATGAAAAATGACTAGCTCTGTGTGGATGCCACATCCAGTATGAAAAAGGACTGGCTCTATGAAAACACATATAGTATGAAAAAGGACTAGCTCTGTGTAGCTGCCACATTTAGTATGAAAAAGGACTGGCTCTGTGAAGACACATCTACTATGAAAAAGGACTAGCTCTGTGTAGCTGCCACATCTAGTATGAAAAAGGACTAGCTCTGTGAAGACACATCTAGTATGAAAAAGGACTAGCTCTATGTAGATGCCACATCTAGTATGAAAAAGGACTAGCTCTGTGAAGACTCATCCAGTATGAAAAAGGACTGGGTCTGTGTAGCTACCACATCTAGTATGAAAAAGGACTAGCTTTGTGAAGACTCATCCAGTATGAAAAACGACTGGCTCTGTGTAGCTACCACATCTAGTATGAAAAAGGACTAGCTCTATGAAGACTCATCCAGTATGAAAAAGGACTGGCTCTATGTAGATGATACATCCAGTATGAAAAAGGGTTGGCTCTGTAGATGTACATCAAGCATGAAAAATGGTTGGCTCTGTAGAGATTCCTATATTGATGAGAAGAATCAAGAGATAGCACCCATCATGATGAACTGGTGATGATCCAGATTGAGTGATGATGATCCGGATCAAGTGATGATGATCTAGATCCAGTGATGATGATCTAGTAGTGATGATGTCCAGTGATGATCCAGATGCTGTGATGATGTCCAGTGGTGATCCATATCGAGTGATGATCTAGATCCAATGATGAAGATGACTTAAAGATGAAGATGACTTGAATATGAATATGACTTGAAGATGACAAGGACTCAATGATGATCCAAAAGATACAGAGAAGACTTGTGCTGAAAATTGTGTTGAAAGAATGCCTTCCTAGTTAAGAGGGAGTGTTGATGTATATGTAACTTCAAAATGTATTTTACTAGTATTTCTTATATATTGTAACCCGATGTTTATTCTGGGATGTACTTGAGTCATGTCATGCCCTAATGTTCCTATTAGGAATATCTATAATGTAAACAAGTAATGTCAAGTCATTGTGGGTAACCCTCCTATTGGTTAAGGGTTAAAGTCCCCGCAGTTTCGAGGCACTAGGGTTATTAGACTCTCCTAGTGAGTTCGGCCCTAGTAGGGTTTAGTCAAGTCAGGGATTAGTATAAATAGAGAGTTGGCCTCTCTATTTATCACATATCCCATACACACTCAAGTGTAGCACATAGTTGAGGAAGGAGAAGACACTGGGGCTAGATAGAAAGAAGGTTACTGTTGTCGGGAGATCACTTATTGTTTTGGGTTCTACTTTTGGTGTTGATTCTATATCTGAGGAAGTTGTGGGGTTTTCACCATTTATGGTTTCCCCGAGGATAAACACTCTGTTCATTGTCTCTTATGTTTGATTGTTGTGCTTGTTATTCTCTCAGTTAAAGATCCTAATGTATTGCTAGATTAATGATAAAAAGCTAACACTATCTACTTCTTTGAATTTCCCTTATTGTCTCATCTACACCACAAGAATCTACTCAATATGCCATTTTATTTGTTAAAAACCCTACATTACATGGCAGAGTTTGTGATAACAGCCCGACACCCACTTTCTTCTCTTACCAGCGATGGCCTAATTAAAATACTCATATTAAGGGACTTAGCACAATAGATTCAAACCTAGGAATAATTTATTGCTCAGCCTAGAATAATTCGATAACTTACACAGTTGGGTGGTGTTGAAATAGAGGAGGAGGATAGGGAACCTGCACAGTTGGGGGTGTTGAATTAGAGGAGGAGTACTGGAGTCCCTCAAATTTAGTTGGGGGGGAGATGAGATAGTGTCATACTAGAACCGAAATGATCAATGGGAAGGATTGGAGGAGGCTACAACAACAACAAACCTTGTAGAGGGAATAGTTATTATGGAATATTTAGCAGCAGAAGTTGAGACTGGAGCAGCATTAGATGCTGCAACAGTGGAAGATGAGGCTATGGAAGCTATAATGGAAGAAGAGGTATGTTGTCACACAAGAACCATCATTCCCAAAATTGTTTGTTGAAGCAGCCAAACAGACAGATACTGTTGCAATGCTGATGGAAGAGGATGTTGTCACACAATAACCAGCATCCCCAAAATTGTTTGTTGAAGAATTTATACAAAAAGAGACCACTACAACACTGATGGAAGAGGAATTTTTTACACTACCAATTCAAAGTGAGAAGGATGAGACATCTGGTGACAAGCTAGGGACGCAAATTTCTCAAGAAAGTGTTTCAAATTCTGATGATGAGAAACATGTAGAGCTCTCACTGTTGAAGCTGGAAGTGAAGAAGTGGAAATATAATGCTGACCGATGTTAGGAAGGAATGGTTCCCCTTTTTATTACAGGAGCATTATCAAAGAATTAAGGCATAAATGGGTACAAGAGTTAACTTTCCAAAGGTTTCGATGGGAGGAGGTGCAAAAAAAGTTGAAGGAATTGAAGAAATTAAAATCCATGCATAAAGAAAAATATCAAATGTACGCTCTCTCTTGGGAATCGATGATATATATAGCTCCATATCCATCCTATCCAGTGTTCTTGTATGAACAAATGACCTTGTTTAAATTAAAATCCCTAAAGGAGGGGAGACCTTATTAGTTAAAACCCTCTACCATGTTCTTGGAGACCTATGTGGAGAGTAGTTTCACAAAATAGAACCTATTGTATCAACTCTATTTGCATGAGATGGCTTGTCCCATGGAAATTCGCTCTAACCCTGCTCCGTATTTGGGAGATGTCCAGTTGAGAACCTTTGCCTCTTTTTTTAATAATCATGTACAATGGGAAAATGCTTTTCATACAATTTGTTAGAATGTGTCTAGCTCCAATCTGTACATTAGAAGTGAACCTCAATCTCCTTGGTCTCTCCATATGCTCCATGGAAGGAGGCTCATATCTCCTATGAAGACTCAGTAGTTGAGGGAACTACAAGAAAATGTTATTTCCACCTTTGTTGATAAGATCCCCAAACAACAACATCTTTCCATGGAATGCATCAAGCACAGGTGGCAAACTTTTTCTTCAGCTTTAAAGAAAAGAGACCCTTATTGTTTCAGAAATTATAAACAGGCTCTCGCTAGGGTGGAAGGATATGTTGACTGCATGAAGAAGTGTGGATTTCACTAGCTAGTACTCAAATACAAGTTTCCACTTATATGGTGGCCATTAAGGCCATATAAGGATGATTGTACATTGAATAAGGTAGAAGAGAAGCAGTGTTGAAAATATTGAGCTACATGTAATGGATATCTGGATGGGGGTGAACTACCTAAAAGCTCCTACAATTTTTACTCTCTCCATGAACAAGGTCCAGATTCAGAATCAGAATAGTGGAATTTGTTTCATGAGGACATGCAACTGGATAGTTGGGGGGAGATGTTTTGTCCTATAATAGCCCCCTTTTGACCACACCCATTATACCTTTTTTCCTTGTCCTACTTCATTTCTACACACCAGATAGATGTTTTTCCTCAAGTTGAGCATAAATCTTTACAAGTATGATTAATTATTGTTTTATTCCATTAATTCCTAAGATTGTTATAGTTATAATTCCATCTTTTGAATTTCGTTAATGTGTATTAATTTTATAAAGTTAGTTCCAAGCCTTGAGGAACACATGTGTAGCAACCCGCTTAGTCTGGAGAAGAATGGGGTATTTGGTATTAGCTATTACTCTTCAGTCCTAGTTCCATATGTTGAACGTAAATAGGGTGATCATTTATCCATGTGGTAGCTAAAAAAGTGAACCACTATTCAAGGAATTGTTGCAACAGGAAGAGCCTTTCCCATCCAGTTGATTCTAATCCACTAACAACCAGAAAAAATACTCCCTATCTTCCATATCTTTATTTAATTATATTTACGACTGTAACAACCTGTTTTAACAGGGCATCCTAAAGATCATAGATATTCATGGCTACACAATATTAGTGGATTGAGAGTTATGTTATTCATGTATAAATACAGGAAGGTGATATGATCCTGGGTTTGGTTGATTATTATTAGACTTTGTAAGCAATGACATAGAGTTGTAATTGTAACTTGCCATTTTAATGCAAGGAGTAGGATTCTTCATATTTATGCGTCTTAATTCGTGTTAGTCCCCGCTTCTATGTTTAAAGGATGGACCCGCCTTCCCACAGAGATTGTCATGTTAATTAGATGCTTTGATTATTTCTGTTGTGTGGTGTGGAAATTACAGTAGATGCATTTACAGTTAGTTGCAACAGTGATGGTTGATCATTGTGTTTCCTTTGATACTTAATGTTTTCATTCTGATTAAACTGCAACTATGTCGTGTGATAGTCAACTGTTTAGGATATTTTCCTTTATGCAAGGAGTGCCAATAGCTATTATAGTCAATCTCAACTCTAGTTTAATTCTATTATTTGTCTTTCTTTGAATTTATTAAACTGGTCAGATTATTATTACAAGTGGTGTGATCCTTTACTGTTATTTATAATTTGCATCATAAATGATTGACAGGTCTTAGCTGAGTCCTAGTAGTTTGATACTTTCATAGTTTAATTTCTCCAAGAGTACATCTAGCTTAATTCTTTCTAGATCAGTAATTGTTAGAGTAATGATTGTAGAACGGTAAGTGTATTTCTGAATTATTAGATGGATAAATTAGGTTATATTTATCCATGAGAGGAGTTTGACTGAGTAGATAGGTAGTACAATTAATCTTTCATTCATTCAATCAGCTACTTAAGTGTTTATGCATAGATTGTGCTTATTATCTTTGAAACAAAAAAACTTCCCTAGGTGGACAATTCATATTGAGCATTCTGTCATTAGAGGAAATTTCAACTCAAAATGGACCTTTCAAACCTAATTCAAATTCCATGTCATCATGTGTTCTCCAATGAAATTTCTTTAAATTTGAAATACCATAGAGGTATTAAACATTTTTTTAATACAAATTTGGGGATAGGTATCATAAAAAAAAAAAAATTGTTCATATTTTCAACATATCTCCCTATGTTTTTACTCCAATTTCGATCAGGAGAGATCATTGGATGTGGAATTAAATTTTACATCCAACGAGTACCCACTCTGCATACTTTTGACGGACCCTTCTACCCAACAAACAAGAAATACCTGAAAAAATGTGATGATGTCATCATCACATTTTTCAAGTATTTCTTGTTTTTGGGATAGCGGGGCCTATAAAAAGTATGCATGGTGGGTATTCGTTGGTTGCATAATTTAATTCCTCATCTAATGAGCTCTCCCAGTTGAAATTTGAGTAAACACAAAAGGAGATATGTCAAAAATACGAACAAAAAATTAGTTTTTTTCTTTTCTTCCTCCAAAATTAATAAATATGATTTTATTATTTTCCTTAGGAGGCCCATTTTGAGTTGAAATTTATTATAATGGTGTTATTTGTAATTTATTAGCATATAGGGTGACCAACACACTCCAGCGATCTCAACGTCTAGTGGGACTTTCACCTTGCGACCCTCCTCCTCCTCGTCAAAAGAGGACTAGGAATTCTAGGAAAAATTTTACATAGTGTTCTCACTATGAGTACTACATATGAGAACCCGAAGTTCCCTCCTTATCCATATTTTATAATGGGGAATGATACCATCAGGATAACCAAGATTCTGGTTGACACTGACCCTCATCGGGTTGGTACTTCCTATAATACACAACCCTAGTTGTCAGACTTTACAGCTCTCCATCAAAGGTTTCCCTCAGGAAGTTCGAGTGGTGAGACTCATCTTGTTCCCTCTAGAATGGTTCCTTTTACAGTTTCCATTCCAGAACTTACTACTACTATCATGTGATCTTCCATCGATCCTAGAATGTACCCTGGTGTTGGGATTAGGGGAACCACAACCCCTTTCCATGTTGATAGATTTTGGAGATATCATATTCCACCTTTTGGTCCATTTGTGGGAGGATTTTCGCTCCCTTCATCTATTGTTAACAATGGTGTTCACTCTTACAGAGGTGACCACATGCATGTGAACGTTAGGGTCACAACTTACAGTCCATATTATGTCCCATCGTCCACCACACTTGTTCCTTCAAATTCTTTTCTTATATCATATCCTCCTTATATCCCGCACGGTCCTTAGAGAAGTGGTGCTCCATTTAACCATGTTGTTCCCTCGTCAGTTGGTGTAGTTGCGTTGGGAGGCTGTGTACCTCCTTATGTGTACGTAGGTCAACCTTTCTATCAATCCTATAACTATGGTTATATGGCGCCTCATCCTCAAGGTATACCAAACAATCATATCCTCATGCATCCTTTTATGGGTGATAAAGGAGGTGGTTATTATCCGACTATTCAAGAACATAGAATTTACCACAATCAAACTTATATGAACCAAACTTTTCAGAGAGCATGGAACTAGATGGCACCACCTAGGCTCCCTTTCTTGGCTACTTTGAATTTTCCTGATCTTTTAAAGTTGACCAATGATCCGGTAACTCATGATCCGATGTGGCTGGTTGTTCCCTCCAAGCTTCCTTCGGATATCCCAAAGTTTGAAGGTAAAGGTGGTGAGGAATTAGAGAGCATGTTACTAATTTCCACCTCTGGTGCTCTTTGAACTCATTGAACCATGACGCTATTTGTTTACAATTGTTCAACACACCCTCATGGGTCCTGCCACAAAATGGTATATAGAGTTTCTTGGGGGCACATATTGGATGATTAATGACTTAGCCATGACCTTTCTTAACCACTTTCAACTATCGATACATTACGATGTTGAAATTTCAGCAAGATAAAGCCACACATGTCTTTGATTATATTCAAGAGTGGAGCGGACAAAATAGGTTGATTAAGGCCAAGATTCCACCTGATTTTTTGTTGGAATGGTCCCTCAAATCCTTGTTTTCTTATATTGTGAAGGATGTTTCAACATCCGGAGTAATGAATGAGGAGAAAATTATATTTAGGGCTCAACCGTTGGACTTGATTTATGCTCATTCTGGGCTCCTTTATGAGATTATCCTTGACGTGCCACGGTCAAAATTTGAACCTAAGTTCAAACCTGGGCCACATGTCGATGGTATTGTTTGCTCCATAAGTACAAAAGTCGTAGACTAGGTTACAAATCAAAATCTCAGTTTATCTATTAATCAGTACGCATTCGGACAAGCTATGGCTTTGTCTAATCCTACCCAGTCGGTGGATGTTCTCTTGGTGCATTTGTTGGACCAGAAGGGTAACCAACAAACTAGAAGGAGTAGAAGGAAGGGAAGAAATAATAAAAGGTGTGGGAATAGGAAGGACTGTTATACCAAAATCCTGTCACCATCATGTGATAAGACATTTGACATACCTACTTGCCCTGAATCCCAGCTCTTGGAGTGGAAACCCACTAAATGTCAATATTTTATGAAAATTCCCATCACCACATTTCCTTTGTTAGCCAAAAGTGGTACCTTGTTCGCACCACCTATCCCTTGTTATCAACAAGCGGTGCCACCACTTATGGCCCTTAGTCCATAAGCATTTCTTACCAGAACTGCTCTGTCATTGAAGGAGAAACACGGTACCCTAGTTAAAAAGGGACAAAGAGAAGTTTCTCAAGGCTTCTAGATGATAAGCCTAGTGTACTCCCTTATCCCTACTATTGTGGGTTAGTTGAGCTCGAGATCCCTCATCCTAGAATCTTAAAGGCCACCTCACCCACTTATCTCTCAACCATCCCTATCCATTTAGACTTATAAATACAAGCTTATGGCCATGGTTGAAGGAGAGAACTATTAAGGTATTGTTATGCTATTGGATTGATCACTTGGTCCATACCATTGGAGAGCATAGAGAGAGATAGAGTCGGAGTTTACGGGATGAGAATGCTTGGTTTCATGGAGATGCATGTCAACACTAAGGCTCGGTTGTAAACTTCTTCATATTTCTATAGTAATGCAAGTTGATTTATGTCCCACATATATTGTTGTTGTTCGATTTCACATGTATGTTGTTAGATTCCTTAGTCACTAACATAGATCAATAGATTATATTATGGCTGCCTTGATCTGTTTGTGTGTTGAAGCTTATTGTAGGTACACAGGGTAACGATCGAAGAATTGCATTCTAGGTATCTACATCATCTAGGGAGAGTATTCAACCTATGTCCTCTATTTTTTTTTGGATCTGAACCATTCAGACCAGTGGAACACCTTACTATCCACAGGAGGTGAAATATTCCAACTAACAAATCTGGCGACTCTGATGGGGAATAGAATTATGTATCAATTGTTCTGATCTTCCTCAATCTGCAACTCTTGTCTGAATCCAAGCTCCTTCTTCAACTCTATTCAATCAAATCTACTTTCTGACTTAGTCCATTTGGGTTTGAAACGTCCAGATCTGTTCAGATCTAAGTCATTTCAATTTTTTATGCTCTATTTTCATACTCAATTCAGCAGTGTTTACCTTGATCTAGTATTTTTCTGACTGGATCCTTCATTCTCTTTGTGTTTTGGTCTTCTACAGGGAACCGTGCCTACACTATGTATGAGGAGTGGTGCCACCGCCTAAATAGAGTGAGCAGTACGTGGTGCCACTTCCTGTATCCTATTGGCGAGAAGCAGTGCTGGGATAGAAACGCCCTGTCAACACCAGAGAAGCTCGGTGCTAGGTAGGCATCATTCCAAGACCATTTTACCTCACTTTTTTGTAAACATTTGAGTTCGGTTGCTTTCAGTTATGCTTATCAGACTTGTGTTACAGAATCTTATGCTTGTGGTTTGAGATTTTATGGTTTAAGACTGATTTGAGTGGAAATTCAAAAGTTTGATTAGGTATTTTGATTGTTCATCCGCTTCTATGCTTGTTGGTTGTGTTTACGAAGAGTTTTCTTGTTTTCTGAAAAGCTTAGGGTGTTATTAAAATCTCTTTTCATTTCTGCCACATAAACTAAAAGAAGAACACTATATTGGCTTCTAGGTTTCATTTCTTATTTGCATAGTAAACTTCCTTTTCCTTCCTTTTAAAAAAGAAAATTTTTGATCGAGAATAGGATATCATCATTGAGCGTTGGACATTGATTTCCTGATTAGCTTTACAAGCTTTCAGGACCTTCATATTCTTTCCTCTCTTATGCATTTAGAACTATCTCGATCAAAATAAAAATATGGTAGTTTTAAGTTAGATTTGCTTATGTTATGAGAAAATTGAAAAAATAGAGTGCATTTGCATATAGGTGTGCTTCTTGTTTTTCTTTTATGAAAAGAGATTCTTCCCCTTCTCATTTGCGTTTAGAAAGAAGAAATCAGTTTGGAAAAATATTGCTTGTCTTTGATTTGATGTTCATGACTGTCGTGTTCGGGTACACAGGGTACTCCCAAAAGACTAAACACCTTGAGTAACCTCTTCACACAAATAGATCACAGATCAACCCACCGATGTTTGTCATGTGGTTAAAACCCTTGAAACGGAAACAGTTCATAGCCCCAGCCAAATAGCTACTTGGAGCAATTTATTATGCAAAAGAAATAAAGTTACATGAGCTTCTCATAATCGATCAACTAGCCAAGGACCCTCTATGCTCTTTAAATAGAGATCATAGACCAATAGGTTGTTAAGCCACAGATCAATGGTAGGTATGACCTAAGAGAAGTTGAACCGTTAGATCACTCTATGTCTAGAACATATCGTGACCATCGGATTAGAATATTTACAAATGCATACTAATGCATACTAAAAAAACACACATTTACCTAACGGATATATTACACAAGTTGATCTTAACTAACTCCTAAGTGTCTAAATATCCTAACATCCACCCTTAAGAACAACTTGGGATAGGATTGAAGGATTTACAAAAGTGACACTATTAGGAGAAGGAAGGAGGCATTAGATCCTATCCCCCCTTAAGGACACATTCTTGAACTCCTAACATAGACCGAAGTTTAGAAAACTTCGCTTCTGTAAGAGACTTGGTGAAGATGTCTGCAACTTGATCATCTGTAGGGAAATAGAGAACTTCAATAACACTATCATGAACAAAATTTCTGATGAAGTGCATGTGTAGCTCAATGTGTTTGCTGCGCTGATGTAGAACTGGATCTTTGGCAAGCTTAATGGCACTTTGATTGTCACACCAAAGTGGAGTAGGCTGCTGCTGCTCGAATCCAAACTCTGAAAGGATCTGTCGAAGCCATAAGGCTTCCTGACTAGCATTAACTGCGGCTCAATATTCTGCTTCTACTGAAGAAAGAGCAAGAGATTGTTGTTTCTTACAAGCCCAAGTGATAGGTCTAGATCCTAGACTAAAAACATAACCTGCAGTAGACTTTCGATCATTAGGATCATCATCCCAATCTGAATCAGTGAAACCAACCAACAAAGGTTTCCCTCCTGTACTGTAACGAATCCCAAACTGAATTGTACCTTGAATATATCGAAGTATTATTTTTGTTGCTTTTTAGTGACTTTCATGAGGAGTTTGCATATAATGGGCAACACAACCAATGGCAAAGGAAAGGTCAGGACGGGAATAAGTCAAGTATAAAAGACTTCCAACAAGCTGATGATACAAGGTGGCAACTACTTCAGGGGAAGTACAAGTGGAAAAATTTTTGACTCCAGACTAGAAGGGAGAAGGGACTGGTTTACAATATTCCATGTGGAAGCAATGAAGTAGTTCACAAGCATACTTAGACTATGAAAGAAATATTCCTTCTTTGGTTTGTGTTGATCGAAATATTTCACCTCCTGCGAACAACAAGGTGTTCCGCTGGTCTGAATGGTTCAGATCTAGAACAAATATATCACAGAGGTTGATAACTCTCCCTAGACGTTGTAGATATCTAGAATGCAAGGCTTTGCTAGTTCACCTATGTACCTGTAAAAGAGTTCAACATGAAATAGATCAAAGCAACCAGAATATGATCTACTAATCTATGCTAGTGAATAAGGAATCTAGCAATATATATTTGAAATCAAACATCAACAATATATATGGGATAGAAAATCAACTTGCATTATAAATATGAAGAAGTTTACAACCAATCTTTAGTGTTGACATGCATCTCCATGAAACTAGCTCTTCATCCCCAAAAGATCTGACTCTAGCTCTCTATGCTCTCTCCAAATGATCTCTCCTCAACAATACCTTCAACGTTCTCTCCTCAACCATGGCTATGAGCTCATATTTATAGGGCTTTAATGGATAGATATGGTTGAGAAATTAGTGGGTGAGGTGGCCTCTAATATCCTAGGATGAGGTATATTGAGCTCAACCAACCCACAACAGTAGGGATAAGGGATATCTCGAGGCTTATCATCTAGAAGCCTCGAGAAGCTTCTCTTTTTATCTTTTTACCCAACATACCGCGCTTCTCCTTCTATGACAGAGTGGTTCTGGTAATAATCACATATGGACCAAGGGTGACAGGTGGTGGCACCGATTGTGGACAACTGATGAAAAGCAGTGCGAGCAGGGGTACCACTATTGGACAAAGGGGCATGCACGGTGCTGGGAATTTGTATGACAGACCGATAAAAACCATTTATTCTTCACTCCAGAAGCTGGGATTTAGGGCAAGTAGGTATGTCAAATGTCTTATCACATGATGGTACAGGATTTTGGTATAATAGGATTCCCCCCAAAGCATGAGTCTTAGAGTGATACGATAAACGAGATCTTTGAGAACAAGTCATTTCCAAGAGATGAAAATGTTGGCTCGATCGAAGTATTCAGTCAAGAAGGCATCTATAGTACATCAGTATGTTGAATCATAGACACAAGTAACCAAACTCATAGCTGCAAACCAATACAAGGAATATCCATGAGTGGAATAAACAAGCATGGCTACTAGAATACATCGTAGATCCATGTGATAGATGTTAGGGTACACAGGGTACTCCCAAAGGACCGAACACCAAGAACAACCGCTTCACACAAACAGATCACAGATCAATACACTAATGTTTGTCACGTGGTTAAAACCCTCGAGAGGGAAACAGTTCATGGCCCCAGCCAAATAGCTACTTGGAGCAATTTATTATGGAAAAGAAAGAAAGTTACATGAGCTTCTCATAATCGATCAACTAGCCAAGGACCCTCTATTCTCTTTAAATAGAGATCATAGACCAATCAGGTGTTAAGCCACGGATCAATGGTAGTTATGATCTAAGAGAAGTTGAACCATCGGATCACTCTATGTCTAGAACATATCGTGACCGTCGGATTAGAATATTTACAAATGCATACTAATGCATACTAAAGAAACACACTTTTACCTAATGGATATATTACACAAGTTGATCTTAACTAACTCCTAAGTGTCTAAATATCCTAACATCCCCCCTTAAGAACAACTTGGGATAGGATTGAAGGATTTACAAAGGTGACACTACTAGGAGAAGGAAGGAGGCATTAGAGCCTATCCCCCTTTAAGGACACATTCCTGAACTCCTAACATAGACCGAAGTTTAGAAAAATTCGCTTCTATAAGAGACTTGGTGAAGATGTCGGCAACTTGATCATCTGTAGGACAATAGAGCACTTCAATAACACGATTATGAACAAGATTTCTGATGAAGTGCATGTGTAGCTCAATGTGTTTGCTACGCTAATGTAGAACTGGATCTTTGGCAAGCTTGATGGCACTTTGATTGTCGCACCAAAGTGGAGTAGGTTATTGCTGCTCGAATCCAAACTCTGAAAGGATCTGTCGAAGCCATAAATCTTCCTGACTGGCATTAACTGTGGCTCGATATTCTGCTTCTGCTGAAGAAAGAGCAAGAGCTTGTTGTTTCTTACAAGCCCAAGTGATAGGTCCAGATCCCAGACTGAAAACATAACCTGCAGTAGACTTCCGATCATTAGGATCATCGGCCCAATCTGAATCAGTGAAACCAACAAACAAAGGTTTCCCCCCTTGTACTGTAATGAATGCCAAACTGAATTGTACCTCGAATATATTGAAGTATTATTTTTGCTGCTTTCTAGTGACTTTCATGAGGAGTTTGCATTTAACGGGCAACACGACCAACGGCAAAGGAAAGGTCAGGATGGGAATGAGTCAAGTATAAAAGTCTACCAACAAGCTGGCGATACAAGGTGGCATATACTTCAGGGGAACTACAAGTGGTAGAAAGTTTGACTCCAGACTGGAAGGGAGAAGGGGCTGGTTTACAATCTTCCATGTGGAAGCGACGAAGAAGGCCACAAGCATACTTTGACTAGGAAAGAAAGATTCCTTATTTGGTTTGCAAGACTTGGAGACCAAGAAAATAATGCAAATGTCCTAAGTCTGACATTCAAAATTTTGCTTAAGACTGGATTTCACATGTGTTATAAGGTTAGGGTCACTACCAGTAAGGATAAGATCATCAACATAAAGAAAAAGTATGATGAGATGGTTTCCTACTTTCTTGGTATAGACATTAGGGTCAGAATGGCATCTAGAAAAACTAGTGTCAAGGAGAAAGCTATCCATTTTGGCATACCAAGCTCTAGGAGCTTGCTTAAGGCCATATAAGGATTTCTTAAGGAGACAAATAAGGATAGAGTTATTCTGAACATATCCAGGGGGTTGTTCCATGTAAATTTCCTCATGTAAAGCACCATGTAAGAAGGCTGACTTGAAATCCATTTGATGGAATTCCCAGTTATGTAAGGCTGCAAGGGAAAGAACAAGGTGGATGGATTTCATTTTTGCTACAGGGGCAAAGGTTTCATTGTGTCAATCCCTTCAACTTGAGAAAAACCTTTGGAAACTAACCTTGCATTAGGTCTTTCAACACTACCATCTGATGCATACTTAGTTCTGTAGACCCATTTACATCTGACAAGTTTTCTTGCTTTTGGTAGAGGAACAAGATCCCAAGTATCATTATCCATTAAGGAACGATATTCTTCATCCATAGCTGCATCCCAATCTGGATTTCCTGAAGCTTCTGCAAAATTTTCTGGATCATGATTCTTAGAAACTTGAGCCAAAAGGGAAGAGGCTTGCTGAAACTGAGAACGTGTTTGATGTGGATCACTAGGATCACCGGCAATATCACCAGCTGCTTCACATGTTGAATGGACCCATCGAGGAAGTATTGGTGCTGGTGCAATTGGAGGAACATGAGCAGGCAGAGGTGGATTTTCATCCTCACTGTCATCATCAGAAACTGGATTTGGAAACCTGTCAATGAAGTTGGAAGAAGAATAAGAAGGCACAATCACCGAATCAGGCTCGCAGGCCAAAGATGGCACACCCACCAAGTTAGGCTCGCAGGCCAAGAGATTTTCATCAAATTTAATATCTCTTCTAATGATTATATCATGAGAATGTGGCTGAAGAAGTCTATAACCTTTTACATCTTCAGAATATCCAACAAATATGTACTTTTCACTTTTAGGCTGCAATGCTTTCCGTTTTTCATCCAGAATGTGAGCCCATGCTTCACAACCAAACACACGAAAATGACTTACATCTGGTTTAATTTTACTCCAGGCTTCTTCTGGTGTTATACCTTGTAAAACTTTAGTGGGTGTGCGATTAACTATGTAATTTGCACAATTTATGGCCTCAGCCCAATATTGAAGACTTAGTCCCTTAGATTGGATCATACAATTAGCCATTTCTTTTAAAGTGCGGTTCTTCCTTTCAACAACACCATTTTGTTGTGGTGTATATGGAACAGTGTGTTGTTGTTGCATTCCTTGTTTAGTGCAAAAAGTAGTGAACTTGCTGTTAACATATTCTCCTCCATTGTCAAATCTTAACTTAATAATTTGATGACCAGATTGTTTTTCAACAAGGGCCTTGCAGGCCAAGAACATGTTAAATACTTCGCTCTTAAGTTTTAAGAAGTAAACCCAAGTGCATCTAGAGTAGTCATCAATGAAAGTTAAGAAATATTTGAAACCAGAAAAGGAAGCAGATGGAAGAGGGCCACACAAGTCACTATGCACAAGCTCCAAGGGAACCGAGGCGTGCCAAGAGGCACGTTTGTCAAAACTGTCCTGATGATGTTTTCCGAGTACATAAACGGAACAAACACCATCCTTGCAAGATACCAGCGGAAGACCAGTCACCATATTGTCTTTACATAGTTGTTGCAATGAGCGATAATTTAAGTGACCAAATCACTCATGCCAAAGTTTGCTCAAGTTATCACTATGAGCAACAAAAACTAAAGGAAAATGTGATGACCCAAAGTTGTTAAATTTGTACAACCTGGTAATATCATCAACAGTTCTAGTAGCAAGGATATTTTGAGGATTTTTAAAATCCTTGATTACAACTTGGTGAGATGTAAACATCACAGTTTTACCTTCACCTGAATGAGTAATTTGATATACTGATAACAAATTGCAAGAAATTTTTGGAACACATAGTACATCACTGAAATGACCATTTTCTACTAGAACTGTTCTAGATCCTACAACACTTAGAGATCTATCATTGCCAACAAATATTTGTTTGGTGTTACATTCATGCATAGTAGAAAAGATGGCTTGATCCTTAGCCATATGATAAGATTCTCCAGAATTAATGAGCCATTCATTTGAAGTAGAAGAAGAAGATGCAGTATAAGAGTAACCAGAAGCACAAGTGCATGTCCATGAGAGTTAGATTCTGAAGACGAATCTAGGCTGATGTGGTGCTTCTTCATTGTTGCTTTGAAGGCTGCCATCTTCTTAAAACATTTAGATTCATCATGATTATCTTTCCCACAAAAATTGCAATGACGCTCAATCTTCTTTCCTTTTTGCTTGGATCCTTTGTCATTTTTTAAAGGAGGAGCTGACTGAGAGGGTTTGGGACCCTTGTTGTTTGGCTTATTATTGCGAGAATTTTGTTTCTTGGGAGGCTTGGACTTTTCTTTCTGTTGGGACAATAAAGCTTTCCCAGATGTATCTGCATTGTTAATTATTCCAAGATGAATGAGCTGATCTTGCTCTCTAATTAAGGAATCACAAAAGGATTCAAGGCTAGGCTCTTGATAGCTAGCTGCTGGAAAGGATTCTTTCATGGAGTAGAATGTAGATACAAAAACAGAATATGCAGATCCAAGTTTTGAAAGAATATGATAAATACATTGTTTGTCGTCTTTCTTAATCTTGCATTCGGCACATAATAGTCTAAGAGTTTTATACTTAGATAAATAGTCTTGAATGCATGAAAAATCATTTGGATTCAAGGAAAGCAACTCATTCTCAAGTTGATGACCCCGAATTTCATTGTTTTTACCAAACACAGATTCCAACTTTTCCCAAGCTTTATTAGGTTCATCAATACCAGATATGTGGAATCGCAAATCAGTAGAGATTGACATCCCAATCAATCCACAAGCTTCATCACATCTATTTTCCCATTTAATTTTTTTATCATCATCAGTGGGTTTTGTTTCTTTCCCCGAGGTTATCCTGAAAAGTACCCTACTTCGCAGAACATCCTCCATACAAGATTTCCATGAGAAATAGTTAGAACTTGTAAGTATAATATCACAAGGGGCGGGCATACTGTAAAATAATGGCTGAAAGAATAGAAATTAACTATCTGGATGCAAAGAGCTCGATAAAATGTGCGGTTTAAAAAAAATGGCACTTAAAACTGATTCTGGATGATGAAGTTATGCTTGATCAAAGGAAATGTTGAAGATGTCCCCAATAGTGAGGTGGCAGATATTAACTTGTCCAACTAAAAAAAAAAGAACCCCCCTCTTCCAAAGATCAACCTTTGACAATCACTTTACAATAAATTTGCTTTGAAGTGAATCACTTTTGTAAAATAAGTGAGGTTCACTTTTACAATAATGTACTTTTAAATAGTGCGGCAATAAATTAAAAGACTTAAGTGACTCACTTTTATTTTATTTTATTAATGTGAGATGCACTTTTACAATAAAGTAACTTGAAAATAGAAATTACATGCACTGAAAAGTAGCTTTATAAGATTTGAACTCAAGACTTATCAAGGTGTAAAGCAACTTTGGACCAAGTGAGCTAAGTTTAAAAGGTACGTAAAACTATGGAAAGAGGAAGGGGGATTTTTTTTTTTTTGAACTATTCTCTCTCGTTTTTCGTGTTTGCTTTCTTTTCCTGCAAATCACAAAAAAAAATGAAAAACAAAAAAAACTTCTTCCACACAATGGGGTTAGATCTTTGTTAGCTTACCCGGAAAGTCTACGTTTTCAAGTTTTCTCCTTGTTTCTGATTTGCCGCGATCGCGCAAGGTGCACGGAAAAGAGCATACGTAGTCAGGGAAAACAATAGTCCGAGACTAAAAAATAAAATATCTAATAATAAACTCATAAAATATGATAAATTTATGAAAAAAATAAAACAAATCCGTCACTGTAACATTATACCTTTAGATTTGCCGAAATGGGTGTTTTTGGAGCAAACGGAAACGGTTTTCGGTGAAACAAAAATTATTTCCCAATGGAAACGATGCTTTAGACGCAATGGAATAGCTCCCATAGGCCAAAAATGCATAGAAAAACTAGAACCAGAAACCCTTTCAAAGTTTCAGCAACACCAGTTCCAGATCTTGATCAAAACCGAAAGCAGCTCTTCATAAAAGCTCTGATACCATGTTAGGGTACATAGGGTACTCCCAAAGTACCAAACACCAAGAAAAACCACTTCACACAAACAAATCACAGATCAATACACCAATGCTTGTCACATGGTTAAAACCCTCGAGAGGGAAACAGTCCACGGCCCCAGCCAAATAGCTACTTGGAGCAATTTATTATGCAAAAGAAAGAAAGTTACATGATCTTATCATAATTGATCAACTAGCCAAGGAACCTCTATGCTATTTAAATAAATATCATAGACCAATAGGGTGTTAAGCCACATATCAATGGTAGGTATGACCTAAGAGAAGTTGAACCGTCGGATCACTCTATGTCTAGAACATATCGTGACCGTCGGATTAGAATAATTACAAATGTATAGTAATGCATACTAAAGAAACACACTTTTACCTAACGAATATATTACACAAGTTGATCTTAACTAACTCATAAGTGTCTAAATATCCTAACAATAGAGAACTCAAACTTAGACATAGCTACCAAACATACAACGTAGATCTATGTCATACAGATGCAAATTTGAGCATAGCCATGACCATACAAATGTGGATCCATGATAGATATACAAAACTCCATCGCAACCTGGGGAAAAAGAAATGAGTGCTTTTAAACAAATGCACAGGGTCTTCATCTCATCTTCCACAAAGTATGATTCTATCCATGTGATTACAATGATCTGAAGTCAAACATGGTAGAGCCATTTGATTATCGACCAATGATGTGAACCATTAACAAGTGCGAGGGAGATCACCATTAATGTCAATGATTTCCAAGGTACTCTAGTACAATCTACTGAGTGCAAATATATGTCTTGATGTAGAACACCCAGTAGATTCTATCGATCAAAGGTCAATGATGTGAACCTATGTCGAGAGCGAGAGAATATTTCATTAAGGCATACAGATATTAAGGTGCTAAATATTGTTTCTAAGACTATTTCCTGGATGATGAGTTGATGTCGACGGGAATAGTCTCGTCGAAGGAGGGCCATGATGAGTCTCACATTGACAACATGAAACTTGAAACATAGTTTTGGAATGATGCAAATGTAGTAACCATATGACTGACTCAAAGATACTGACACAAAGGCTATGTATACTGTAGAGGTAAGACTTCTTCTGATCCCCTTTGAACATTAAACGACAAAAATGACTTGGCAGCATGACTAGACAAGACAGATACACAATGCGACATTGGACAATGCATTCTTATGAAAGAATCAAAGGATTGGCATGACTCATGAAAGTGGATCATCACGGAGATCAGCTGAATACCCAATTGATTGACATGATTGTGCAGACAAGTGTCATGTTCAAAGGTAACGATAAACAACTGCCATTATTTGCAAAATGATTCCCTTTCCCATTTCCCACATCATGATTAATGAGTGCCTCTTTTCGGTTTTACGAGTTCAAAGAGGGTAACAAACACTCGATATAGCTTGTCAGAAGACAAGTCCAATCTCATATCTTTCCTGAACCTGAGAGAGGAGGGGTTTGTTCCCAAAACGGGTCTCTCAATGTTTAATTTAACGAGTCCACTGAAAGAAAAATTGGTATCGTTCATGTTTAGAAAATCTGAATGAATACGAAAGAAGACTCCATGGGGGTCCTTTTTCGTATGATTTAGTCTCTAAGGCCCGAAAAAGTATAAAATCATACCTTAGAGAACTCTTCTAGTCATGATTGGCTGGAGCATTCCTTTCTCATAAATAGTCCTGTCCAAACTGAGAAAGAGATAACCTCCCGTCGGACGGATGACTCTTCAAATACTTTAACGAGCGTGAAGAAGACAAGATCACTCGACAATCTTTTAGTATTTAGGGAGCTTGAAAAGGGTTTAAAGAGAATTGCATGAGGTTTCTTTACACAATGTCACTTTTAACGAGCCTGGAAAGATTCGAAAACGGACTAGACTATCTTTTCATGTTTAAGGAGTTTTAAAAAAGATGTAAAAAGAATACTCCATGATGTTTCTTTACACAATGTTGTATTTTACGAGCCTGGAAAGAAACTTGAACTGGACTCAGAACTTTGATACTAGATTTTAACAAGCATGACAAAGTGTCGTAATAAATGCTCAATGACCTTTTCCATTTTGTGAAAGTACGAAAAATCCATAAACAAACTTTCCAAATCTTTTACTAATGTCAACCTGTAGACGACTCATAAACAAGTGTTAAATGCATCCAAAATCAACATTAAGTGATTATGACAAGTAGATTTTGACCAGAACATGATGTAATATGAAAACTATACTAAGTTAGACCCAAAAAAATGTCTATATAAGGCAAGTAAATAGTAAAAAATCAAACATTTCACTATTTACCTTTAGCAAAGAGCACTTGGAGCATTTTTTAGCCAGATCTTCCACAACTGATACTGGGAGTTTCTACCGTCCATTTTCAGTCTCGTCAGTTGTAGGTAATAGCCAAGACCCTTATCTTTCATTTCATAGCTTTTATTTTGGGATTTGGTGGGGTTTTAGGCCTATTTAGCAAGCCCTAAAATCCAATTTACGGGCACCACAGCTACTCCTTACGGGATAGGCGGTACCACCCAAGAACCGCGCCAAGAATATGGTGGACAGGAAGTGCCACCACCTATATGTAATGGGGCATAGGAAATGCCACTGCCTATCTCCAATGGGGCACAGGCGGTGCCGGCCGTGGAGAAGTTAAACCAATGATATAGACAAAAATTTACTCATTCTTTTTATTTGCAATGACTCAAGGATGATATTAACACATACCATTGTTTTTTTTGGCAGGCCTAGGCTTCCAAAATATGATGATATGGAAGGAAAGAACACATGATGATGAGGATACTGCTGCTGAAAGGAATCTGATTTGTATTTCCGCACTCCAGAATTGTGGGCTTTTAAATTTTTTCCAGACACCAAGCATGGTGTCCCACGAGAGACTACTGGAACACATACTGAGAATGTGGAATCCAGAACAACAGTATTTCAAGGTGGGGGCACATATACTTACAGTGGAGGTAGAGGACATCTAATTCCTAACTGGCCTATTGAGATGGGGTGCCCCTATCTCACTGACAGGTTCCCGTGGCAGGGACATTACCACCAGAGAGCTCATAGATCGACACTATGCACCAGGTACAGGCACATCAGGGAAGAAAATCCCCATCAAGGCAGTGACAGACAGGGCTCTATGGATTGTTCTTTTCACCATGTAGAGGGTGGCAAGGAACGAGGGTATACATCAGGCTTCTAGGGCACATATGATGTATGCCCTAGAGGCTTTGGAACCTACGGTGTTCAATTGGGTGGAAGCATTGCTTCCAATCTTCAAGGATCAGCTAACTAAATGTCGGCAGGGAGAGCTGAAGTAGTTCGGCTTTGGTTTGATCTTAGCGTGCTTTTTCTTTGAGTGGGTCCCCTAGATGAGGCCCCAGGTGACTTTTCAGAGTTTGAGAGCATGGGACCCCCGCATGCTAAGGTGGGTCCAGGTCATGGCTCGCACAGGAGCAGGTAGGGTTAGAGTGAAGTTTAGTGATGCGTTCTTCAGATGGCTACAGGATATGATGCTCATGGTCGAGGAATATTCCTATGTGGGCACAGATTTTACAGGTGATCCTAACCTACCACTCCCACCTAGAGGGCAGTGGGGTGACATCGGTAAGAAACAAGAAACCCTAAAGATGGAAATTGTTTTTATTTTTTTTATGTTTTATATTTTTTATGATAAGTAACGAGTCCTATTTGTATTCATGCAGATGTTGGAGCAGCGAGGCCTAGAGGAGCATCTACATTAGAAAGGTGAGCCGGAGCTCGCTTCATGCCACAGGGTGATGATATCACCAAGGAGCTGGAGGAGAACCTAGCAAGGTTGACTATGGACATCCTAGATGCTGACATAGATGACCTCCCAACTAGATATCAGAGATCTACGGCGGGAGTACCAGGCCAATTCAGCAGGCTACTACGTAGGGTGGCTCGAGCAGTGATGTGTTATCACAAGCACCACTAGTGGATGAGACATGTTTACTAAAAGATGATAGCTTAATGATTTTTGTATGATGATTTTTCCTGAAAGCCTACATGCTTCAGATGAGGTCTCGGGACCTATTTTTTGTAAAAACAAATTGTATATATATATATACAGACTTTTACACAGTGTTTATACGTTTAAAATGGAAAAAATGTATTTTCTATGAGTTCTATGTGTCTTTAAATGTTTATTTACAATGTACCATGTTTGATTTAACTTCATGAATGGGAAATATGCCAATCTAGGATGTAATTAGCCAATGAATCAGCAACTACATTATGTTCCCTAGGTATATGCCTATATGTAATGGGTCCAAATGATCTTTCTAACAAGCATACCCTCTGGAAGAGGTGGGGGAGTACTGAGTTCCTAATGGTGTAGACATGGTTTAAATGACAAACCACGAGCTGAGAGTCCATCAAAACTACTAGATCACTGACATCCTAGGAGGCAGCTTCAATCAGAAGACCAATGATTGCTTCATACTCGGCGATGTTATTAGTAGTGGGACCTAAGAAAACCACTCCTGAACTGACCAAATATTCAGCTGGGGAATAGAGAACCCAAGCAACCGAGGCTAGATTCAAGGTGTGGCGGCAAGCACCATTAGCGAAACCGTAGAAAGCCATCTGCATGACCAAAACACGGTATAAACAGATGCGGACACCAAAACTCAAAACCATCTTGAAAATACTAAAAGCACACTGAAATTCAATCAATATACATATATACAAGATACCATCCAAGAAGACCTAGGCATAGTACCTTTTTAGGTACAACCCATTGCGAGGTTTCCCCAAAGGGATCCCATCATAATCAACTAACTCGTAGGATCCTTTCTCTAACACCTTGGAAATAATGAAAGGTCCATGCCACATGGACTCAAACTTACCCTTTCCTAGCTTGTCATATCTTTGATCATAAGTCAAAACTAGGTCACCCTCGTTGAAAACAAGAGGCTGGACGGATTTATCATACTATGCACTGACGCATTTCTTATGTTCCTCATTAGCCAAGGCAACATCTCTATGAGTCTCATCAAGGTTATTTAACTACAAAAATATTGCTTCCTCTGCAAAAGTGTCTGGGAGAAGTTCGACGGTGACCTGTAAAGATGGAATCTGACATTGGATCGGCAAGACAATTTCAAGTCCATAGACAAGTTGGAATGGCGTGAAACCAATAGTTGTTTTCATGGAAATTTGATAAGCCCAAAGAGCGGAAAAAATAATGAGATGCCAATTGGATTTATGATCTCCAACCATCCGACGAAGCATATTTTTCAAAACCTTATAAATGGCCTCTACCTGACCATTAGCTTGCGGATAATACGGCATAGAGTTTTCATGGAAAAAACCTAGCTTGGCACTCAATTACTCCATCATTTGATTACGGAAATGCGATCCGTGATCAGTGACGATGGACTGCGAAACTCCAAATCTAGCTATGACATGATTGAATAAGAAGATATCGGCAGTCTTACCATCTTCTACATATGTAGGCATGGCCTCCGCCCATTTTGTGAAATAATCCATGAGTATGATGATGTAACCATGCCCCCCAGCTGAGGTAGGTTTATAATGCATGAAGTCCATCCCCCATTTGGCAAAAGTTCCAATGGCAATGATGGGGCGAAGTGAAGTAGGATGGGTGCGCTTTTTGGGATAAAAATGTTGGCAAGGAGGTCATTTCTTAACAGCCTCATGACAGTATTTGAAGACAGAAGGCCAGAAATAGCCAGTGCGAAGGATTTTTTGGGTTGTAGCCATCCTAGATAAATGACCGCCACATGCTCCATAGTGGCAATCATTTAGCACGTGTTCATCCTCCTCATGAGTGAGGCATCACAATAGAATGGAGCCAATCCCATGTCTGTACAAGGTATCATTCAAGATAAGTTAGTACTTCACATGGTGACAGATGCAATGACGATCATCGCGAGATAGATGCAACTGAAAACGTTGGGTCTAGAGATAAATCAGCAAATCTAGAAATGAATCCCTGGGCTCAGATTCCATGGTAGCACAGGGAAGGTCACATATAAGCTCAGCAAAAACCAAGGATTTCTTTGATGTATCCTTGGAAAACTTGAGATTGAACTCCTAAAGGATGGTGATCCAACGGGAGTACTTTCCCCCGAGTACATGACGAGTTAGAATGTAGTACATCGGGTTCTGGTCTGCCAATACGGTGGTAGTGCGAAGCAAAATGTAGTCATGAAATTTTTGCACAGCAATGACCATGGCCAAAGCTAGATTCTCCACATGTGAATAACGGGTTTCAAAATCAATAAGATTCTTACTGGCATAATAAATCACATGCTCCTGACCATGGAGATTGTCCTGCACTAAAACCATGGCGATGGTAGCAGTAGAGGCAGCAATATACAAGAGAAAATCCTTTGAATAATCTGGGGGGTGTGTCATGGGTGAATGAGCCAGAGCGTGCTTAAGACTATCAAAGGCACATTGGGCCTGGTCATCCCAGAAGAATGGAGTGTTCTTCTTGAGGAGACACATATAACCGTGTGTTTTCTCAGTGAAATTGCACACAAAACGATGGAGAAATTTGTCCTTCCCCTACAAACTTTGGAGTTCAAGGATGTTGGTTGGGGCTGGTAGATTAATGATAGCGACAATATTCAAAGGATCAATCTGAATGCCATCTTTGGATACCACAAAGCTAAGCAAGCATCCCGTCTCAATGCAAAAAACACATTTATGTGGATTGAGCCATATATTATAATGACGACATCTCAGGAATATGTCTCTAAGATAACCAGGATGGTCCTCCCATTATTGTGAATGAGCAGGGAGGTCATCAAGGTATGGTTCAACAATATGTTTAATGTCATGAAACGCATAGGACATTGCACGTTGGAATGTGGCTCCAGCATTTTTCAAGTCGAAAGGTAACTTCTTATATGAAAAGGTTCCCCATGGGAAAATGAATGCTGTCTTATGCTGATCAATGAGCAATATCTCAATCTGATTATAGCCGGAGAAGCCATCCATGAATGAAAAGATGACACTTCCATCACAGTTGTCGATAATCTAATAGATCTGCGGGGTAGGAAAGTTTCCTTTGGGACAAGCTTTATTTAAATCCCTAAAGTCGATGTAGACCCTAATGGTGCCCTAGTTTTTATTGATAGGGACAACGTTCGATACCCATTCTGTCAAAGGTATAGGATAAATAAAACCAGCTTTCAGAAGTTTCTCAATCTCAGCTTTAATAGCTGCGGCCTTCCTAGGATGGACTTGCCTAAGTTTCTGCCTGACAGGTTTAGTTGCGGGATAAGTTTTAATCTCGTGGACCACAATGGAAGGGTCAATCCCTGGCATATCTTCATAGGACCAGCCAAAAACATCACAGAATTCCTTAAAAAGTGCCTTATATGCTTCAGATTCATCTGTGGAGCAGTTCTTCCCAACATGAACATGCTCAATAACATTAGGCCTGGCTGATATTTCAATTGGGTTCATCTGAGTAATGTTGCAAAGGTTTCCTTCAGAATATGTATCTATCTTGCAATAATATAGGACTTTGCGGAACATTGACAATATCAGTAGGAAACAAGGATGCAAAATCATGGCTGCCCAAACTGGTATTGGGGAGGAACATGGATCTATGATGGTGATCCTCCCAAATGGGCTCATCCATATTCATGATCTCTACAATGGACTCATCGAAAGGAAAATTCTTGGAGAGATAGTCTAGAACCGGGAGAGAAGGTTCTAACCAGTACAGTAAATGGTAAGGATCCAAATCCACTAAATGAATGTCATCAGTGTGATCATCGGAGCAAGTTTGAATGGTGTCATACATAGCTTCCTGCGGGATCAACAAGGTGGACTCAACAACATTTGTGCCCTGGGGCTCAATATCAAATGAGGCAATCATATGTACTATCGCGGTATCTGTGCTAGGAGCAGTAGAGGGATAAATTCCCATAAAGGATGAATCCTTCAACATACCTACCCCAATCGACTGGTAAGGAGGAGGGGATTGACCTAACATGGGGATGTTATTAGCCATGGAGGTAGTAACATCCACTGTACAGAAATCAAGCTGGTCAATGGTAACAATTCTCCCGAGATGTGGGAATTGGACCATTCAAAATACTGTTGAAGCAACAACATTCATGGCATAGAACTAATTCCTTCCTAAAAGGAGGTTATAATCCAGAGGGGCATCTACCACTTCTACTTGGATGGAAATAGTTTTTCCCCCCCAGCTCAACCATGAGGGCTGATATGAGGCCATGGGGTTGGAAACCCCATCCATCGAAGGCTTTAAGGGTTGTAGGTGATGTAACAAGCTTGGGAGAGCCAAGATATTTCCAACAAGTCAGAGATAACACCGAGGTCGAGGCTCCTTCATCTAGTACCATTCAAAAGAATTTATTTCCCACTACTTTCGTAATGATCTAAAAAGCAAGTTTATGCAGTAATATAGGTTTATAGTTCTCAACATTGAAGTGAATCAAGTTAGTGTTATCCAGGTCGAAGACTCCTAATGTGTTCAACAAGTTCTTACGCTGTGTAGGGCAACTTTGGAGTACCTCTAAGGTATACATCGCACAAGGTTCCTGAGCGAGGTCTTCAACTACATTATAGAATTGAGTAGCTCGAGCATTGGGATTAAAGACAACCTTTCGAATAGTACTCTTTGGTGGGTGCAAAATCATGTCGAGAGTAGGCTTCTCAATAGACAAGGGAACAGTGGACGAGGATTTCGGAGAACTAGTAGTCTGAGATTTCCCTAAAAAAGATTGATCTTCTTGCTTATCTGCGGGTTTATCATAATTCTGGCTTCAAGTTTATAGATGGATGGTATTTGAGGACATCATACAAATTTCCTCCGATGAACTAGAGTTAACCTGGTTTGACATGTGGTCTACCAGCTATTGTTGAGAGGGAAATGGATCCATAAGTACTACATGTACGGGATTAGACTTCAAAAACTAGGAGATTTCGTCCCGACAAGGACACTCCTTTGAGAAGTGGTCACCACCACATAACAAACAAGGGTATTTATCCTTCCTTTTCCTTATGTTGTTGTCATTATTGGTTGATTGTGGGGTCTCCTGCTGGTTTCCAGGTTTTTTATTTCGATTTTTACCTTTCTTTTTATTACCCAAGGTTTGAGTAGTTTGAACAAAATTGACCTCAGCAGAAACCTTGGGAGTCGAAGGAGTAGCAGTTTGGGTTTCTTTGGTAGGTTTTGCTGCGGATGGAGACTGGATTGAAACAACAATCCCATCAATAGGTACTTCTGCTGACGGCTTGGTAGGGTCAATGCTGGGTTGAGGAGCTTGAGGAATCAGTTCATAAAGAGTCCCAGACTGGGAATAGACCAAGTCTAGGTACTAAGCTCGACTAATATCCTGCTCTTTGGTAATGACACCACCCATGGCCACATATTAGGCAATAGGAGGCAACAAGGACTTAGTGAACCAATCAGCTCACAACTGATCTAGAATAGGGGCCTTAATAAGTCTTCTTCGCCTTCTCCACTCATGAATATGATCAGAAATGTGGGTGGAGGTGTTCTGTCATGGAGAAGTTAGAATATCAGTTCCCGTTTCATAATGAATAGGGAGATGAAAGTGTGTAATAAATACAGTTGCCAATGAGCCAAAATCCACAAACGAGTGTTGTGGGAGTTCAATATACCACTTTGTAGCCGTACCGATCAAATTTCAATGAAAGAGTCGTAACCAAATGGAATCATCCATGAGGGAGTTCGAGGAACACCACAAATGAAAATTCATAACATGGTTCCCCTAATCTTCACCCTGCTTCCCATCGAATTTTGGAATATCCAATGGTAACTTTACCGGAATGGGAGGCCATGAGGGATCCTGTTGAATGGGATCATTAATAAACTTAGACAAATCAGGCAAGTCCAAATTTGCAAGGAAAGATAACTATCTATTGGGATGCACATACTGGTAATATTGATATGGCATGTAATTACCAGTAGGGCCATATGTAGACTGATAAATAGGTTTCTATGAGGAAAAACTACCAAGAAATCCTCCCATGGGGGGTTGATTTTTAGGATTAGGACTGCTAGGACCAGGAGGAGGACCGCCAGAGCCACCAAGACTACCAATACCACCAATACCACCAGGACCACTAGGAGGTGAACCACTAGACCCTCTGAAACCTCCAGGAGGTGGGAAACCTCCAGAGCCACCGAAACCACTAGGTGGAGGGCCACCAGACCCTCCCAAGACATAAGAAGAAAATCGACTAGGTCCCTTAGGACCACCAGGACCATGAGGAGGACCACCAGACCCTCCAGGACCATTAGTTCCCCTAGGGGGAGGACCTCCATAAGGTGGTCCTCCCGCACCTCCCATAGTATGTATGGGTATCCCTCCCATGGCTGGCATGTAAGACTAGTTGGGTTGCCCCCATGACATAAAAGTGTTGCTAAGGAATGGAATTCTAGTAGGATTAGATGGATGATTACCTATAGGTATTTGATAGCCATAACCACTAGAAGGCTGAATGGCAACAGGTTGTGCCCCCAAGGGCTGACCTGAACTAGATGGGGGATTTACCACATTAGTGTGGGTGGGAAGGACAAAAAATGTAGATGTTTCTATGTTAGAGGTCTGCTCTTAACTAGGTACAACTCCGGTCTTGGATAACGTAGGTCATGGCGAGGGTTTCCCCCTGGAATTCAAAGGTACTGAAGAAACAGGAATTGAAGGTTGGGCCCCAAATGTAAAAGACCTGGGAGGATTTGGAACAGACATAACATAAGAGGTGAGAGAGGTGAAAATTTGACTTGGGCTGTGGGTTGTTAATGGACGCTCTATAATCGGTTCAATTTGTCTCATAGAATCGACTAATGAATGATATCCCACAGGAAGGAATGTGGAACAAACTGGTGAAGAGCCTAATAGGTTGTCAATCTGCTTTTCTACCTCCTGTGCACGGAGGATAGCAGCACAGTATTTCCTACATTCTTATTCACTTTCATGAGAACTTACACGGGTGCCAAATGAGGCAATGGCCTATCCAATGGGTGTCTCCCAAAAAGGAGCACTAGGACCAAAATCTGGACGGGTATCGTCAACATGACCTTCCGCAGGAGGATGGAATGATGAATCCTCTCGGGAAGGCCGTTGGACCAAGGGGGGTGAGTGTGAAGAATATGGTACTCCACTTTCCACCACCACATTATCTCCCACTTGGGAGGTGGTAGCAACTCCTTGGTTGATGGCTTCCATTGGATTTTCTTCAAAAACATAAGTAAAATCAGGTGGCAAGCCTCGTACTCTCCTAGACTGTCTTAACTCAGCCAGTGTGTACATTTCCTATCTAACCTAGGGTCTGAAAATCTAGAAAAAACACACCAAAATACTTCCCTACTCAAACTATAGGTCAAAACAAGCAGACTTAAAATGACAGGAGGAGTTCAAAACTTAGGTGTCTCACTAGGATTGTTAAGCAGGTGCCACTCGCGATATACCTCAAGGGTACGTGTGTAGTAATCTCACCGAATGTTTTTTTTGGTGTATGGCTCCAAACAAGATGGCCAAAGGGATTTTCTCAGATAGATAAGGTACCCTAGTGGGGTCTCTCGATATACTCAAGGTACATGGGAGCTCGAATCGGTAGTAGTGTTGTCTAATGCATAACCATACACAAGGGTCCTTCTGATATACAAATGAGTACATGAAGTACCTTTCTATATACCTCAAGGGTACGTGAAAGGCTATTTGATATACCAATGGTACGTGGAAGAACCGTGTGATTCCCAAAATGTAATGCTAACAAATAACGGCAGCTCCTACGTTTCACGATGCCCAAACACGTCTCTAACCTATCACTCAAGTTACTACGTAAATTTTAACCTACAACTACCATTAATTTTAACTCGTACGGTTAGGTGAATGCATGATGTTCTAACAGAAAAGTAAAACCATGCAATATTCTTGTGCAAATGCTCACTTTACCGTTCAATATGCCTACTTACAGGAGGGAAGAGAGTGTGTTTTTCTATTTGTTTCAAAACCAAAAATCATTCCAATCAACAGTCATGAACACCAAATCAAAGACAAGCAAACACTTCTACAAACCAAATTCTTCTTTTCGAAATCAAATGGGAAGGGTGAGAATCTCTTTTCTTAAAATAACAACACCAAGCACACCTATATGCTAATGCACTCTAACTTTTCAAATTTCTTAAAAACATAAGCAAATCTAACTTAAAACTACCATTTTTTTTTATATTTTGATCGAGATAGTCCTATATGCATGAGAGACGAAATATCATAAAGGTCCTGAAAGCTTATGAAGCCAATCAGAAAACCCAAATCCAACGCTCAAATATGATGCCCTAATCTCAAGCAAAACTTTTCTTTTTTGAAGGGAAGAAAAAGAAGTCTACTATGCAAGCAAGAAATGAAATCTAGAAGCTAATCTAATGTTCTTCTTTCAGTATATGCAACAAAAAGAGAGTTCAATGAACACCCTAATTTTTAGAAAACAAGAAATCCTTCTTTAAGCACAACCAACGGGCAAGAAGCGGACGGACAATCAAAAAGACCAAATTTTTTTTTGGAATTCCACTCAAAATGAATCTTAAACCATCAAAGCAGCAAGCCACACACATCAGATTCAATAACACAAGCCTAAAAATAGAACTAAAAGCAATGAAAATTCCAAATTTTACAAAGAAAAAGAAGAAAAATAGATTTGGACTAATCCCTACTTGGTACCGTGCTTCGTAGGTGTTGTAAGAGTGTTTCCAAAGAAGCACCGCTCCTCACTAATCGGATACAAGTGGTGGCACCACTTACTACCCACTATGTTCAGGCAATGGCACCATTCCTCGTACAAGGCATTGTCATGGTTCCATGTAAATGGCCAAAACAAGAAAGAGAACGATGGATCAGATCAAAAAAGACTAGATCAAGGTAAATACCATCGAATTGAAAGTGGTAAAAGAGCATAAAAAACCGAAATGACTCAAATATGAACAGATCTGGAAATTTCAAACCCAAATAATACAAATCAGAAAGTAGATCTAACTGTAAAGAGTTGAAGAAAATGGAGCCTAAATTCAGACAAGAGTTGCAGACTGAGGACAATCAGAACAACTGAATACAACTACTCTTCAGCGGAGTCGCCAGATTTGTTGATCGGAATATTTCACCTCCTGCGGAAAGCAAGGTGTTCCATGGTCTGAATGGTTCAGATACAGAACAAATAGATCATAGAGTTTGATAACTCTCCCTAGACACTGTAGATATCTGGAATACAAGGCTTTGATAGTTCACCTGTGTACCTGCAAAAGAGTTCAACAAGAAACAGATCAAAGCAACCAGAATATGATCTACTAATCTATGCTAGTGACTAAGGAATCTAGCAATATATATCTGAAATCAAACATAAACAATATATATGGGACAGAAAATCAACTTGCATTAGAAATATGAAGAAGTTTACAACCAAGCCTTAGTGTTGACATGCATCTCCATGAAACCAGCTCTTCATCCCCAAAAGATCTGACTCTAGCTCTCTATGCTCTCTCCAAATGATCTTGGGCCAAGAATCAGTCCAACAGCATAAAAATACCTTCAATGTTCTCTCCTCAACCATGGCTATGAGCTCATATTTATAGGGCTTTAATGGATACAGATGGTTGAGAAATTAGTGGGTGAGGTGGCCTCTAAGATCCTAGGATGAGGGATCTCAAGCTCAACCAACCCACAACAATAGGGATAAGGGATATCTCAAGGCTTATCATCTAGAAGCCTTGAGAAGCTTCTCTTTTTCCCTTTTTACCGAGGGTACCCCGCTTCTCCTTCTATGATAGAGCGGTTCTGGTAATAACCACATATGGACCAAGGGTGATAGACGGTGGCATCGCTTGTGGACAACTGATGAAAAGCGGTGCGAGCAGGGGTACTGCTCCTAGACAAAGGGGCATGCACGGTACTGGGAATTTGTATGACAGACTGATAAAAACCATTTAGTCTTCACTCTAGAAGCTAGGATTCAGGGAAAGTAGGTATGTCAAAGGTCTTATCACATGATGGTGATAGGATTTTGGTATAACAGTTTGCAAGACTTGGAGACCAAGAAAATAATGCAAATGTCCTAAGTCTGACATTTCAAAATTTTGCTTAAGACCGGATTTCACATGGGTTATAAGTTTAGGGTCACTACCAGTAAGGATAAGATCATCAACATAAAGAACAAGTATGATGAGATGGTTTCCTACTTTCTTGGTATAGACATTGGGGTCAGAATGACATCTAGAAAAACCAGTGTCAAGGGGAAAGCTATCCATTTTGGCATACCAAGCTCTAGGAGCTTGCTTAAGGCCATATAAGGATTTCTTAAGGAGACATACAAGGCTAGAGTTATCCTGAACATATCCAGGAGGTTTTTCCATGTAAATTTCCTACTGTAAATCACATGTAAAAAGGTAGACTTGACATCCATTTGATGGACTTCCCAGTTATGTAAGGCTGCAAGGGAAATAACAAGGCGGATGGAATTCATTTTTGCAACAGGAGCAAAGGTTTAATTGTAGTCAACCCCTTCAACTTGGGAAAAAAAATTGGAAACTAACCTTACCTTAAGTGTTTCAACACTTCCATCTGATCCATACTTAGTTCTGTAGACCCATTTACATCTGACAAGTTTTCTTCCTTTTGGAAGAGGAACAAGTCCCAAGTATCGTTCGCCATTAAGGAATGATATTCTTCATCCATAGTTGCATCCTAATCTGGATTTCCTGAAGCTTCTGCAAAAGTTTCTGGATCATGATTCTCAGAAATTTGAGCCAAAAGAGAAGAGGCTCGCTGAAACTGAGAACGTGTTCGACGTTGATCTCTAGGATCACCAGAAAGATCACCAGCTGCTTCACAAGTTGAACGGACCGATTGAGGAAGCATTGGTGCTGGTGCAATTGGAGGAACATGAGCAGGTGGAGGTGGATTTTCATCCTCATTGTCATCATCAGAAACTAAAGTTGGAAACCTGTCAAGGAAGTTGGAAGAAGAAGAAGAAGGCACAATCGTCGAATTTGGCTCGCAGGCCAAAGATGGCACACCCGCCAAGTTAGGCTCACAGGCCAAGAGATTTTCATCAAATTTAACATCTCTTCTAATTATTATATCATGTAAATGGGGCTGAAGAAGTCTATAACCTTTTACATATTCAGAATATCCAACAAATATGCACTTTTCACTTTTAGGCTGCAATGCTTTCCGTTTTTCATCTGGAATGTGAGCCCATGCTTCACAACAAAACACATGAAAGTGACTTACATCACTTCATCAGAAAGCTTGTTCATGATAGTGTTATTGAATTTCTCTATTACCCTATATATGATCAAGTGGCAGACATCTTCACCAAGTCTCTTACAAAAGCGAAGTTTTCTAAACTTTGGTCTATGTTAGGAGTTTAGGAATGTGTCCTTAAGGGGGGGTAGGCTCTAATTCCTCCTTCCTTCTCCTAATAGTGTCACTTTTGTATCATCAGTTTGTTGGCAGTATTTTATACTTGAGTCATTCCCGTCCTGACCTTTCCTTTGCCGTTAGTCGTGTTTCCCATTATATGCAAACTCCTCATGAAAATCACTAGAAAGCAGCAAAAAGAATACTTCGATATATTCAAGATACAATTCATTTTGGGATTCATTACACTATAGGGGGGGAACCTTTGTTGGTTGGTTTCACCGATTCAGATTGGGTCTACGATGCTGATGATCAAAAGTCTACTGCAGGTTATGTTTACAGTGTGGGATCTAGACCTGTCACTTGGGCTTGTAAGAAACAACAAGCTATTGCTCTTTCTTCAGCAGAAACAGAATATTGAGCTGTAGTTAATGCTAGTCAGGAAGCTTTATGGCTTCGACAGATCCTTTCAGAGTTTGGATTCAAATAGTAGCAGCCTAATCCACTTTGGTGCTCTGATACCATGTTTGGGTACACAAGGTACTCCCAAAAGACCGAACACCTTGAGCAACAGCTTCACACAAATAGATCATAGATCAACACACTAATGTTTGTCACGTGGTTAAAACCCTCGAGAGGGAAACATTCCATGGCCCCATCCAAATAGCTACTTGGAGCAATTTATTATGCAAAAGAAAGAAAGTTACATGATCTTCTCATAATAGATCAACTAGCTAAGGACCCTCTATGCTCTTTAAATAGAGATCATAGACCAATCGGGTGTTAAGCCACAGATCAATGGTAGGTATGATCTAAGAGAAGTTGAACCGTCAGATCACTCTATGTCTATAACATATTGTGATTGTCATATTAGAATATTTACAAATGCATACTAATGCATACTAAAGAAACACACTTTTACCTAACGGATATATTACACAAGTTGATGTTAACTAACTCCTAAGTGTCTAAATATCCTAACATGTTGTTTGGAAGTATTTTTGGTTTTGAAACAAAAGGAAAATACTCTCTTTCCCTCCCATAAGTAGGCATACTGAACGGTAAAGTGAAAATATTTTGCACTAGCATACTGCATGGTTTTACTTTTCTGTCAAAACATCATGCATTCACCTAACCGTACAAGTTAAAATTAACAGTAGTTACAGGATAAAATTTACGTAGCAACTTGAGTGATAGGTTAGAGACGTGTTTGGGCATCGTTAAGCATAGGAGCTATTGTTATTTGTTAGCATTACATCCTGGGACGCACACGGTTCTTCCACGTACCGTCGATATATCGAATGACCTTTCACGTACCCTTGAGGTATATAGAAAGGTACTTCACAGACTCGATTGTATATCGGAAGGCCCCTTGTGTATGGTTATGCATTATATAGTACTACTACCGATTCAAGCTCCCATGTACCTTGAATATATCAAGAGGCCCCATTAGGGTACTTTATCCATCTAAGAAAATCCCTTTGGCTGTCTTTTTTGGATCCATACACCAAAAACAACATTCGAGGAGATTACTATGCACCTACCCTCGAGGTATATCGCGAGTGGCACCTTCTTGACAATCCTAGTGAGAGAACTAACTTTTTGAACTCCTCCTATCATTTTAAGTCTGCTTGTTTTAACCTATAGCTTGTGTAGGGAAATTTTTTGGTGTTTTCTAGATTTTCAGACCCTAGGTTAGTTAGGAACTATACAAACTGGCTAAGTTAAGACAGTCCAGAAGAGTACAGGGCTTGCCACCTGATTTTATTCCTAGTTCAGGAGAAAATCCTATGGAATTTATCGACTAAGGAGCTGCTACCACCTCCCAAGTGAGAGATAATGTGGTTGCAAAAAATGGACTACCATATTCTTCACACTCACCTCCCTTGGTCCAACAGCCTTCTTGGGGAGATTCTTCGTTCCATTCTCCCATGAAAGGATGTGTTGATGATACTGCCCATCCGTATTTTGGTCCCAATGATCCATTTTGGGACACCCCTATAGGTCAGGCCATTGCCTCATTTGGAACCCATGTAAACTCTCCTGAAGACAAAGAAGAACATAGGCAATACCGTGCTTCCATTCTCTGTGCAAAGGAGATTGATAGGCAGATAGATGACCTTTTAGGCCCAACAATATTACGGCCCACATCTGTTCCTAGGGGATATTGTTCACTTTCCAATTAAATGAGACCCATTGAACCGATTATAGATCATCCATTGACACCCCACAACCCAGGTCAAGATACCACCCCTACTACCTCTCAGGTTATGTCTGTGCCTAATCTTCCTAGGTCTTCTGCACCTAAGATTCAATATTCAATTCCTATTTCATATATACCTTCTAGTGTCAAGGGGCAACCCCCAGCACGACCTACGTTATCTGACACCAGAATTGTCCCTAGTCAAGGACAGACCTATAACATAGAACCATCTACATTTTATATCCCTCCCACCCATACTACTGTGGCTAATCCCCCATCCAGTTCAGGTCAACCCTCCGAGGCACAACCTGTAACCATTCAATCTTCTGGAGGTTATGGTTATCAAAAACCTATAGGTAATATTAATCATCCACCTAATCCTACAGGAATTCCATACCCTAGTTATTAAATTATGCCATGGGGGAAACCCAACTGGTTTTACATTCCAGCTATGGGGGGGATACCTATACATAGTGCGGGAGGTGGTGGAGGACTGCCTTATGGATATCCTCCCCTTGGGGGGGCTAATGGTCCCAAAGGATCTGGAAACTTTCCTCCTTATGGTCCTGGTGGCCCTAGTGGTCCTGGGGGACCTGGTGGATTTCCTCCTTCTGGCCCTCCTCCTAGTGGTTTTGGTGGCACTAAAGTTTTACCTCCCCCTGGTGGCCCTAAAGGTTCTAGTGGTCCTAGTGTTCCTAGTGGTCCCGGTGGTCCTAGTGGTCCCAATGGCCCTGGCGGTCCTCCTCCTGGAGGCCCTGGCAGTCCTAGCGGTCCTAATCCCATAAATCAACCCCTTGCGGCTGGATCTTCTGGTAGTTCTTCATTACATCAACTTGTTTATCAGTCCACTTATGGTCCTACTGGTAATTATATGCCATATCAATTTTACTAGTATGTGCAACCTAACCGACAGTTACCTTTCCTAGCAACTTTGGACTTACTTGATTTGTCCAAGTTGATTAATGACCCCATTCAACACAATCCCCTGTGGCCACCCATTCCGGTAAAGTTACCATCATATTTCCCAAAATTTGATGGGAAGCAAGGACACAATCCAAAGAACCATGTGATGACATTCCATTTGAGGTGCTCTTCAAACTCCCTCATGGATGATTCCATTCGGTTACAACTCTTTTAGCGAACTTTGATCGGTACAGCTGCGAAGTGGTACATTAAACTCCCACAACATTCGTTTGTGGATTTTGGCTTGTTGGAAACCGTGTTTCTCACACACTTTTAGCTCCCTATTCATTATGAAATTGGTACTGATCTTTTAAACTCTCTGTGATAGAACACCTCCACCCACATTTTTGATCATATTCATGAGTGGAGAAGGTGGAGAAGGCTTATTAAGGCCCCTATTCTAGATCAGTTACTAGATGATTGGTTCACCAAATCCTTGTTTCCTCCTATTGCCCGAGATGTGGCTATGGGTGGTGTTGTTACTAAATATCAGGCTATTAGTCAGGCTCAATACCTAGACTTGCTCTATTCCCAGTCTGTAACCCTTTATGACCTAATTCCTCAAGCTCCTCACCCCAGCACTGGTCCTGCCAAGCCACCAGTAGAAGTACCTGTTTATGGGATTGTTGGTTCAATCCAGTCCCCATCAGCAGCAAAATCTGCCAAGCAAACCCAAACTTCCACCCCTACTCCTTTGACTCCCAAGGTTTCCACCGAGGTCATTTCCATTCAAAGTACTCAAGCCTCAAGTAATAATAAAAAGAAAGGTAAAAATTGAAATAAAAAACCTGGAAACCAACCAAAGACTCCAAGACCAACCAATGGTGATAACAATAAGGTGAAAAGAAAAGAAAAATATCCCTGTATTCTCTGTAGTGGTGACCATTTTGCAAAGGAGTGTCCTCATCAGGATGAAATCTCCCAGTTTTTGAAGTCTAACCCCGCACCTGCAATACTTATGGATCCTTTTCCCTCTCAACAACAACTGATAGACCACATGTCTAATCAGGGTCACTCTAGTTTGTCAGAGGAAATTCATATGATGTCCTCAAATACCATCCATCTGCAAACTCGAAGTCAGAATTATGACAAACCCATGGATAAAAATGAAGATCGTCTGTCTTCAAAGAAAACTCCTTCTACTAGTTCTCCTGAATCCTCATCTACTCTCCCCTTATCTATCGAGAACCCCACTCTCGACATGATTTTGCGCCCACCTAAGAGTACTCTTCAGAAGGTAGTATTTACCCCTAATGCCCAAGTTGCTCAATTTTATAATGTGGTTGAAGATCGCATTCAAGAACCTTGTGCAATGTCTACCCTAGAAGCGCTCCAAAGTTGCCCTACACAGTGCAAAAACCTATTAACAGCATTAGGAGCTTTAGACCCAGATAACACCAACTTGATTCATTTCAATGTTGAGAACTATAAGTCTAGGTTACCGCATAAACTTGATTTTCAAGTCATTGCGAAAGTAGTTGGAAAGAAATTTTTTCAAACTATACTAGATGAAGGAGCTTCGACCTCCATTTTTTCTTTGTCTTGTTGGAAATCCCTTGGATCTCCCGAGCTTGTCACATCACCTACGACACTCAAGGCCTTTGATAGACGATTTTTCCAACCCCATGGTCTCATATCATCCCTAGTGATCGAGCTGGGGGGAAAAACCATTTCCATTCAAGTAGAAGTGGTAGATGCCCCTTTATATTACAATCTCCTTCTAGGACGAAATTGGTTCTATGCTATGACTGATGTTACTTGAACAGTATTTCGAACCATCCAATTTCCACATCTGGGGAGAATCATTACTATTGACTAGATTGATTTCTGTACACTGGATGTTACTACCTCCATGGCTAATAATATCCCCATGTTAGGCCAATCCCCTCCTCCTTACTAGTATATTGGGGTCGGTGTGTTGAAGGATTCATCCCTCATGGGAGTTTTTCCATCCACTCCTCTTAGCATGGATTCTGCATTAGTCCATATGATCGCCTCATTTAATTGTGAACCTAAGGGTAAACATGTTGTTGATTCCACCTCGTTGAGTCCACACAAAGCTGTGTATGACACCATTCAAACCTTTTTCGATGATCACACTGATGACCTTCATCTAGTGGCTTCGGATCCTTACCATTTACTATACTTGTTAGAACCTTCTCTCCCTACTCTAGATTATCTCTTTGAGACTTTTCCTTTCGATGAGTCCATCATAGAGATCATGAATATGGATGAGCCCATTTGGGAGGATCACCATCATAGATCTATGTTCCTCCCAAATACCAATTCAGTTAGCCATGATTTTGCATCCTTGTTTCTTGCTGATATTGTAAACATACCCCAAAGTCCTATATTGTTGCAAGATACAGATTCTGAAGGAAACCTTTGCAACATTACACAGATGAACCCGATTGACATATCAGCCAAGCCTAATACTATCGAGCATGTTCATGTTCAGAAAAACTGCTCTATAGATGAATCTAAAGCCTATAAGGCACTTTTTAAAGCATTTCGTGATATTTTTTCCTGGTCCTATGAAGAGATTCCAAGGATTGACCCATCCATTATGGTCCCTGAGATTAAAGCCTATCCCTCAGCCAAACCTGTCAGGAAAAAACTAAGGCAAGTCCATCCTCGGAAGGCCGCAGCTATAAAAGCTAAAATTAAGAAACTTCTAAAAGCTAGGTTTATTTATCCTGTACCCCTGACGGAATGGGTATCGAACGTTGTCCCTATCAACAAAATTCAGGGAACCATTAGAGTCTGTATCGACTTTAGGGATCTCAATAAAGCTTCTCCCAAGGACAAATTTCCTACCTCGCACATCAATCAGATTATCGACAACTATGCTGGAAGTGTCATCTTTTCATTCATGGATGGCTTCTCTGGCTATAATCAGATTGAGATATTACCCTCCGACCAACATAAGATGACATCCATTTTCCCATGGGGAACCTTCGCATATAATAAGTTACCATTTGGCTTGAAAAATTCTAGATCCACATTCCAACATGCGATGTCCTATGCATTTCATGATATTATACATATTGTTGAACCATACCTTGACGACCTCCTTGCTCATTCACAGCGACGGGAGGACTACCTTGGTCATCTTAGAGAGATATTCTTGAGATGCCGTCATTATAATATATGGCTCAATCCACATAAATGTGTTTTTTGTGTTGAGACGGGACGCCTGCTAGGATTTGTGGTATCCAAAGATGGCATCCAGATCAATCCTTTGAAAATTGCATCCATTCTTGATCTACCAGCCCCAACTAATCTCCTTGAAATCCAAAATTTCCAGGGAAAGGAAAAATTTCTCCACCGTTTCATGTGCGATTTCGCAGAGAAAACACACGGTTATATGCGTCTCCTCAAGAAGAACACACCATTCTTCTAGGATGACCAGGCCCAACGTGCCTTTGATAATATTAAGCACACTCTGACTCATTCACCCATGATACACCCCCCTGATTATTCAAAGGACTTTCTCTTGTATATTGTTGCCTCCGCTACTACCATCTCTATGGTCTTAGTGTAGGACAATCTCCACGGTCAAGAGCACGTGATTTATTACATCGATAAGAATCTCCTAGATTCTAAAATTCATTATTCATGTGTTGAAAAGTTAGCATTGGATACGGTCATTGCTGTAAAAACGTTTCATCATTACATTATGCTCCGCACTACCACCATATTAGCAGACCAAAACCCGATGTACTACATCCTGACTCATCAGGTGCTTGGGGGCAAGTACTCCCATTGGATTGTCATACTTCAAGAGTTTGATCTGGAATTTGCCAAGGCTACATCAAAGAAATACTTGGTCTTTGCAGAGCTTATGTGTGATCTTCCCTGTGCTTCGACGGAATCTGAGCCCAGCAATTCATTTCCAGATGAATTCATGTTCCTGATAAGCACTACTGATCCTTGGTATGGATATTTGCTTATATATCTCCAAAGACAACATTTTCAGCTGCATTTATCTCATGATGATTGCCACCGTATCCGTCACCACGTGAAATACTATCTCATCCTAAATGATACATTGTATAGACGTGGGATTGACTCTATTCTCTGGCGATGCCTCACTCATGAGGAGGTTGAACATGTGTTGAATGATTGCCACTCTGGAGCATGTGGCGGTCATTTATCTAGGAAGGCTATAGCCTAGAAAATCCTTCGCGTTGGCTATTTTTGGCCTTCTATATTCAAATATTGTCATGAGGCTATTAAGAAATTCCCACCTTGTCAACACTTTTATCCAAATAAGCGCACCCATCCTACTCCACTGCACCCCATTATTTCCATTGGCCCATTCACCAAATGGGGGATTAACTTCATGCATTGTAAGCCTACCTCAGTCGGGGGGCATGGTTACATCATCGTAGTCATTGATTATTTCACAAAATGGGCTGAGGCCATGCCTACATATGCAGAAGATGGTAAGACTACCGCTCTCTTCTTGTTCAATCATATTATAGCTAGATTTGGATTTCCACAGTCCATCGTTACTAATCACGGATCCCATTTCTGTAATCATTTGATGGGGGAAATGAGTTCCAAGCTAGGTTTTCACCATGAAAACTCTACGCCGTATTATCCATAAGCTAATGGTCAAGTAGAGGCAATTAACAAAGTTTTTAAAACTATGCTTCATTGGATGGTTGGAGATCATAAATCCAACTAGAACCATGTTCTTTTCTCCATTCTTTTGGCTTATCGGACTTCAGTGAAAACAGCCATTGGTTTCACGCCATTTCAGCTTGTCTATGGACTTGAAGCTATCTTATCGATCCAATGTCAGATTCCATATTTACAACTTGCCGTCGAACTTCTCCCAGACACTTCCGCAGAGGAAGAAATATTTTTGTACTTGAGTAACCTTGACGAGACTCGCAAAGATGTTTCCTTGGCTAATGAGGCACATAAGAAACGCATCAAGTTGCAGTATGATAAATCCGTCCAATCTCATGTCTTTAACGAGGGTGACCTAGTCTTGACTTATGATCAGAGATATGACAAACTAGGGAAAGGTAAGTTCGAGTCCATGTGGTACGGACCTTTCATTATTTCTAAGGTGTTAGAGAAAGGAGCTTACGAGCTTGTTGATTATGATGGAATCCCTTTGGGGCAACCTCGCAATGGGTTGTACTTGAAAATGTACTATTCCTAGGTCTTGCTTGGATAGTATCTTATATATATGTATATTGATTGGATTTCAGTGTGCTTTTAGTATTTTCAATATGGTATTGAGTTTAGTGTCCACATATATTATACCATGTTTTGGTCATGTAGATGGATTTCTACAGCTTCGTTGGTGGTGCTTGCCACCACACCTTGATTCTCGCCTCGACTGCTTGGGTTCTCTATACCCCAACTGAAGATTTGGTCAGTTCAGGAGCCGTTTGTATAGGTCCCACTACTAATAACATCATCGAGTATGAAGCAGTCATCGATATTCTGACTGAAGCCAAGATGTTCATGATCTAGTAGCCTTGATGGACTCATAGCTCATGGTTCACCATTTGAATCATGTCTACACCATTAGGAACTTGGTAGTCCTCTGCCTCTTCCGAAGAGTGCATTTACTAGAAAGGTCATTTGAAACTATTACTTATAGGCATATCCCTAGGGAAAATAATGTAGTTGCTGACTCATTGCCTAACTACATCCTAGATTGGCATATTTCCCATTCATGACGTTAAAATCAAACATGGTACATTGTAAATAAACATTTAGAAACACATAAAATTCATAGAAAATGCATTTTCCATTTGAAACATATAAACACCGTGTAAAAGTCTATATATATATATACAAAAAAGTTTACAAAAAAATAGGTCCTGAGACCTCCTCTGAAGCACGTAGGATTTTAGGAAAAATCATCATACAAAATCCTGAAGCTATCATCTTTTAGTACATGTATCATACACTAGTGGTGCTCGTGATAGCACATCACTGCTCGAGCTACCCTACGTAGTAGCCTGCTAAATCGGCCCAGTACTCCCATTGTGGATCTTTGATGTCTCATCGGGAGGTCATCTATGTCAACATCTAGGATGTCCAAGGTTAGCCTCTCTAGGTTCTCCTCCAGCTCCCCAGTGATATCATCACCCTATGGTACAAAGCGAGCTCCAGCTCACCTATCCAACGAAGATGCTCCTCTAGGTCGCGCTGCTCCAACATCTGTATGAGAATTTATAGTCTCATCACTTGACATAAAAAATATAAAACTTTAAAAAACATAAAAACATTTCATCCATTTTAGGGTTTCTCGCTTCTTTTCGATATCGCCCCACTGGCCGCCAGGTGGGAGTGGTAAGTCAGGATCTCTGGTGAAGTCCATGCCTACGTAAGCATAATCCTCAACCATGAGGATCTGATCTCGAAGCCATCTAAAGAATGGATCACCGAACTTCACTCTTCCCCTACCTGGTCCTATATGAGCCATGACCTAGACCTACCTCAGCATACGGGGGTCCCGTGCTCTCAAAATCTGGAATGCCACGTGAGGTCTCATCTGTGGAACCTGCTCGAAGAAGCAGGCTAAAATGGAACCAAATTCGAACTGCTTCAGCTCTCCCTATCGACACTTAGTCAGCTGATCCTTGAATATCGGAAGCATTGCTTCCACCCAGTTGAGCACTGTGGGTGCCATGGCCTCTATGGCATACAGCATTTGTGCCCTAGAATCTTGGTGCACACCCTGACTCCCGACCACCATCTGCATGGTAAACAAAGCAGTCCGTAGGGCCCTATCCGTCACTTATTTGATGGGGATCTTCTTCCCTGATGTACCTGTCCCTGGTGCACAGTGTCTATCTATAAGCTCTATGGTAGTATAGTCACCACCACGGGAACCTGTCTCGAGAGACCATCAAGAAGTAGATATCCTCTACTTCCACCGTAAGGATATGGGCCCCCACCTCGAAATATTGCTGCTCTGGATTCCACATCTGCAGTATATGTTCCAGTAACTACTCGTGTGACACCATACTTGGGTTCCAGAAGAACTTCAGGAGTCCACAGTCCCATAATGTGGAAATACAACCCGCATTTCTCTCAGTAGCAACATCCTCATTGTCATGCATTCTTTCTTTCCATATCACCATGTTTTGAGCAGCCTAAACCTACCAAAAATAATAATGGCATGCATTAGAGTCTTCCCCAATCATTAAAAATCAAAGGAATGAATTTATATTACAGATGCTATTAATTTAACTTATCCACAGTTGGCACTTCCTATGCACCATTGGAGACAGGCAGTGGCACCGCCTGTCCACTGTGTTATTGGTGCGGTTCTCGGCTAGTACCGCGTATCCCACAAGGGGTAGCCACAGTGCTCGCATTTTGGGTTTTAGGGCTTGCCATATGAGCCCAAAACCCCACCAAATCTCAAAATAAATTCTATGAAATGAAAGATAAAGATATTAGCTGTTACTTGCAACTGACGATGTTGAAAATGGACGGTGGAAACTCCCGGTATCAGCTACGAAAGATCTAGCTAAGAAAATGCTCCAAGTGCTCTCTACTAGAGGAAAATAGTGAAATGATTTGATTTTTTACTATTTGCTTAACTTATATAGGCATATTTGGGTCCGACTTACTATAGTTTTGATATAAAATAATTTTTTAGGCAAAATTTATCTGTCGTAATCCCTTAATGCTAGTTTTAAATGCATTTAACACTTGTTTCGGAGGCTATTGCAGGATAAGGAACTCTAGCAAAAAAGATTTTAAAGTTTGTTTATGGATTTTTCCTACTTTCATAAAATGGAAAAGGTCACTGAATGTTTATTATGACACTTTGTTACGCTCATTAAAATCTAGTATCAAAGGTCCGAGTCCATTTCAAGTTTCTTTCTAGGCTCGTAAAACTCAACATTGTGTAAAGAAGCGTCATGTAGTCTTCTTTTCACATCTTTTTTCAGACTCCTTAAACATGAAAAGATCATCGAGTTCATTTCCGAATATTTCTAGGCTCGTAAAAAGTGATATTGTGTAAACAAACGTCATGGAGTCCTCTTTAAACTCTTTTTAGGCTCCCTAAATATGAAAAGATTGTCGAGCGATCTTGTCTTCTTCATGCTCGTTAAAGTATCTGAAGGGTCATCCGTCCGACAATAGGTTACCTCTTTTTCCGTTCGGATAGGATTATTTACGAAAAAGGAACACTCCATCCAATCATGACTGGAAGAGTTCTCTAAGGTATGATTTTATACTTTTTCGGGCCTTAGAGACTAAATCATACGAAAAAGGGCCCCTTTGGAGTCTTCTTCCATATTCGTTTAGACTCTCTAAACATGAACGATGCCAAGTTTTCTTTTAGTGGACTCGTTAAATTAAACATTGAGAGACCCATTTTGGGAACGAACCCCTCCTCTCTCAGGTTCGTAAAACATATGATTCTGGACTTGTCTTCTGACAAGCTATATCAAGTGTTTGTTACCCTCTTTGAACTCATAAAACTGAAAAGAGGCACTCATTGATCATGATGGGGGAAATGGGAAGGGAATCATTTTGCAAATAATGGTAGTTGTTTGTCGTTACTTTTGAACATGGCACTTGTTTGCACAATCATGTCATTCAATTGGGTATTCAGTTGATATCCGTGATGATCCACTTTCATGAGTCATGTCACTCCTTTGAGTCTTTCAAAAGAATGCATTGTCCACTGTCGCACTATGTGTATGTCCCATCTAGTCATGCTACCAAGTCTTTTTGTCGTGGCGCCCGATGTTCAAAGGGGATTTGAAGAAGTTTTACCTCTGCAGTCTACACAACCTTTGTGTCAGTATCTTTGAGTCAGTCATATGGTTACTACACCCACATTATTCCAGAACTATGCTCCAAGTTTCGTGTCGTCGATGTGGGACTCATCATGACCCTCCTTCGATGAGATTGTTCCCGTCGACATCAACTCATTATTTGGGAAATATTCTTAGAAACAATATTTAGTACCTTGAGATCTATATGCCTTAATGAAAGATTCTTTAACTCTTGACATAGGTTCACATCATTGACCTTTGATCAAGAGAATCGACTGGGCGTTCGACATCAGGACACCTATTCACACTCAGTAGATTGTACTAGAGTACCTTGGGAATCATTGACATTAATGGTGATCTCCCTCGCACTTGTTAACAGTTCACATCATTGACCGGTAATCGAGTGGTTTCTACCATGTTCTAATTCATATCATTGTAATCACATGGATAGAATCGTACTTTGTGGAAGACAAGACAAAGACCCTGGGTAGTTGTTTAAAACTGCTCATCACTTTTCCCCAGGTTTCGATGGAGTTTTGTATGTCTAGCATGGATCCACATTTGTATGGTCATGGCTATGCTCAAATTTGCATTTGTATGACATATATATAGATTGTATGTTTTGTAGCTATGTGTAAGTTTGAGTCCTCTATCACATGGATCTACGTTGTATTCTAGTAGCCATGGTTGTTTATTCCTCTCATGGATCTACCTTCTGTTGGTCTGCAGCCATGATTTTGGTTACTTGTGTCTATGAGTCAACATATTGATGTACTACAGATGCCTACTTGACAACATGCTCCGATTGAGCCGACATATTCATCTCATGGTGAGGACGTGTTCTCTCAAAGCTCTCATTTATCATATCCCTCGAAGACTCATGCTTTGGGAGGCATCCTGTTATACCAAAATCCTATCACCATCATGTGATAAGACATTTGACATACCTTCTTACCCTGAATCCAAACTCTTGGAGTGGAAACTCACTAAATGTCAATATTTCATGAAAAATCCCAGCACCGTGTTTCCTTTGTTAGCCAAAAGAGGTACCTTGTTCACACCGCCTATCCCTTGTTATCCACAAGCGGTGCCACCGCTTATGGCCCTTAGTCCATAAGCATTTCTTACCAGAACCGCTCTATCATTGAAGGAGAAACATGATACCCTAGGTAAAAAGGAAAAAGAGATGTTTTTCGAGGCTTCTAGATGATAAGCCTCATGTCCTCCCTTATCCCTATTGTTGTGGGTTAGCTGAGCTCAAGATCCCTCATCCTAGGATCTTAGAGGCCACCTCACCCACTTATATCTCAACCATCCCTATCCATTTAGCCTTATAAATACAAGCTTATGGACATGTTTGAAGAAGATAACTCTTAAGGTATTGTTATGATGTTGGATTGATCACTTGGTCCATACCATTGGAGAGCATAGAGAGAGCTAGAGTTGGAGTTTATGGGGATGAGAATGCTTGGTTTCATGGAGATGCATGTCAACACTAAGGCTCGGTTGTAAACTTCTTCATATTTCTCTATTAATGCAAGTTGATTTCTGTCCCACATATATTGTTGTTGTTTTATTACGCATGTATGTTGTTAGATTCCTTAGTCACTAACATAGATCAGTAGATTATATTATGTCTGCCTTGATCTATTTGTGTGTTGAAGCTTATTGCAAGTACACATGGTAACGATCGAAGATTTGCATTCCAGGTATCTATAGTGTCTAGGGAAAGTCTTCAACCTCTGTCCTCTATTTGTTCTGGATCTTAACCATTCAGAACAGTGGAACACCTTACTGTACACGGGAGGTGAAATATTCTAGCTAACAAGGACAACCAAAATGATGACAAGAATGGAAGTAATGTTGTGGGGGACAAGAAACCTAAGTGTAAGGTTAAATTCCCTTTCAAGCTTTATGGGAGACCATCTCACATACTTGTGCCATCATATTGAATATTCTTTGAATTTCATCGCACAGAGCGCAGCTGTGTTGACTAACCCTTTACCTCATAATCAAAATATGGCTTCAAGGAATGTGGATGCTAGAAGTACTTCTGGTGGGAATAAAAACCCACCGAATGTAGAAGGTGGACATGGTTTTATCAACATGATGTGAGATACTAATGTTATGACTCACTCAAAATATTATGGTCTATCACAACTCAACGTGGGTAAAGAACATGCACCTCCTTAGAGTCCTTTGCATATTGATAATCTTGAAGCTATACCTTGTATACCTAAGGGATTCCTAGATCACTTGGGACACAATCCTAATTCTTGAGTCACCCAAAATTATTCCATTGTCAAGGACTTGGGTCAACCTCCCTATGCAATGTCATCTCTATAAGTTGTTCATACTTGTCCTTTGCAGAGGAGAGCTTGTTGAAGGCTCTTGGGGTGGTTGATCCTAACCCTTCCATAGTAGTTATATTTGAAACTCACAAGGTCCATCCTTGCTTTCCTTACCATGTGGAATTCTTGGTCCATGTGGAGTGTTTGAATAACATGATCAAAAACACAGTTGGTAATAAAGGCATTGCTGTTGCATCTGGAAATCTCACATTGCTTAGCAGCCTCCATGAGAATTTCACTTTTCCTTTTAAACTCCCAGAAATCCTAGCATGAGTCATATTGGTCGATGTTTTTTGGTTTTTTTCACAGAGCATCACTGATGCTTGACCCAGTTGAGAAGAATGCATTGTTTTCCCTCTTCTTTGGCAAAAACCCTAGGTCGGTGCTCCTGACAGTTCTGCTAAAAGCATCGGTGGTCAGTAAAAAGGAAAAAAAATATGTTTCTAGAAGCTTCCATATGGAATTAGTTCCTATATGCCTAGGAGGGGTGGCATTCACCTCCCTCACCTATAGGGATCTCATCCTATCATTTTTCCAAGTTAGCCCTTGAGGTCTAGGCCTATAAATGGAGCCTTCATGAAGAGAGTGAGGGTAGGCCAGAAAAAGCATCCTTATGCTGCTAGTTTGAAGTCTGAATCAGAGGAAAAGTAGAGGTATATTGTGTTTGGAGAGGTCTTCATAGTCATAGGAGATTGTAGACATTCTTGATTGAGATAGAAGCCATCGAAATCAAGGCTTTTGGTTTTAATTCTTTCTCATCTATATATTAATACAAAGACATTTCCCTTTCCTATATTTGATTGTAGTGTTTGTAATTAAATATTATTGGTTTCCTTGATCACGAATATGAATAGTCAATTACCATGATGCTCTCATCCCTTTTATCTATCTTCTGATATATTTTGTAGATATTATACCATTGCAAGGGATTTCTGGAGAGAAGACAACCAGATCCAAGGTTGAGGTATAATGTGTTTTATGTTAATTGATTTGATTATTCAAGGAAATATTATGTTGTTGTATCTTTTTGTTCTGTAGTTTTGTTTTACATTGCACAGGAACAAGAAGTGTCAACACTAGTTGAGAATTCCTAAAAACAAAACTAGCGACCATACTAGGGATCTATCCTAATCTAGTCAAATCTAGGGAAGATCCAGTCAAATCTAGTGCATATCCTATCATATCTACAAACTTTGGTAACCATTCCATCTATGAAGGTTATTTCTCTCTCCTTTTAGTTGTTTCAGTTAACAAGGTGAGTTATCCAACTTATGCTTCTGATCTTTTGCCTCTGTTCTGAGTGATTTTTTGCACTTTTTTAGTCAGACCATTTTTTCTGGTTTCTCCTACAGGATTTTTAGCCTTTTCAGTCCACTGTTCCGTGGTGCTTTTCCCTTTGGTTGACAGAGCATCGGTTCATCCTAGGGCGCCTTTTCTCTTCTTGAACAAAGCATTGACACTGCCTTCTCCTTTTCTTGATAGAGCGTTGACGATGCCTTTATGTAGAAATATAAGAGTGTTGTAGAAGCCTAGAATGCCCTGGTGCAGTGCCCTTCAACACACCGAGGTAGGTCTTCAAAAACTGCCCCTTTACAATTTTTTTTTTCAAAATTGTAATTTGTCCTGTCCTCTGAGATTTTTCAATTTGGTCTGCTTGATTTCTTATTGCCTGATTTACTGGTTTTTGTGATTCTGATTCTCTATTTGAGCTCAAATCCAAAAATTTCTATCTTTTGCATTATTGTAAATGAAATGGGAAACATAGTTCGATTCTGGTTTTTTAGTGAAGTGTCTCAAAATTTCCTTTTGAAAAGAAAGCCTATATCCTCTTCCTAGAAGATTAGTTTCTTTTGTATAAAAGATTGATTTGTGCGTCTCATATTTTCTAGAAAAATACAAAAAGAATCATTTTATTTTTGTTGTTGTTTATGCTTGCGAAAATTTCCATTTCCATTTTGGATGCGTTATTAAGAAAAATAGGTATTTTTGACATTGTAGCAGAAGCTAGTTTTGCATGCACGTTAGAGGCTTCTCTCTTACATTTTTAGAAAGTTTAGAGTGCTTATTTGAAAGAGTTTTTGTGTTTGAAAGGACTTCCTTTCAATTTCTTTATTGGATCTTGTTTTTTTGTTGAAAACAACTTTCTTTTGGTATATTGTTCAAAAGAAAAGAAAAAGGTTTCTTCCTTACCCTAGTTAGTTCTCATCGAAGTCAAAAAGTGCATTTACATTTAGATTAATTTGCATCATTGGAGACAACATTCCAAAAACATTCACCTAATCGTCCAAATAAAATTAACGGTAGGTTTAGGTCTAAAATTGTATAGACACTTAAGTGATAGGTTAGTAACGTGTTCGGGCATCGTTAAGTGTAGGATCTGTCGTTATTTTTCCACACTACAACCTAGGACTCGCGCAGTTATTCCACGTACCATTCGTATATCGAACATCCTTTCACGTACCCTTGAGGTATATAGAAAGGTAATTCACATACTCAATTGTATATCGAAAGGCCCCTTGTGAACGGTTGTGCATTAGACAACACCACTACCAATTTGAGCTCCCACATACCTTGCTTATATCAGGAGACCCTACTAGGATACCCTGACCATCTGAGAAAATCCCTTTGGCCATCTTGTGTGGAGAAATACACCGAAAATAGAATTTGGGGAGACTACTACGCACGTACCCCTGAGGTATATCACAATTTGCACCTACTTGACAATCCTGGTGAGTGACCAGCTATTCTGAACCCATCCTATCACTTAAGTCTGCTTGTGACCTTTAGCTCTGTGTAGGCTTTGCTTATGTTTTTTTCTCCTTTTTTGACCTAGATTAGGTAACTTTGGCCACCACCATGGTTGAGTAACTTGTGAGACATCAATCTCATAGATTGCAGGGTTTATCTCCTGACTCTCCTCCTACCATGGAAGGACAAGAAGGGATAACCATGGAACAACCATCTTCTGCTAATGTTCCTGTAGGAACTACCTTAGCTAGTGAAACCAGAGAAGATTTCATTATTTATACAAATCCTTTGGTTTAACTGCCTCCTACAACCAATGCTTTTGTGCATCCACAGTTGGAAGGCCATGCCTATACTCCCACTCCACCATATTATGGTCCAAATGATCCTTTTTGGAGGACTTCTATGGTTCAAGCTATTTCTGAATTCAAGGTTATTAGACCTTCACCAAGGAACCCTCCTCTAGGAGAGGAGGAACAGAGAAGAATTAATGCATCTCTCGATCGAGCTCGTAACTTTTCAGAGAGAGTAGAGAGAATCATTCCTCCACATGTGTCTTGTTATGAAACTATGTTAGCTCGTTTACCCCATAATATAGATCCTTGGCCTTTATCTGAAATTAAACCTTCTTTTGAAGGTAATCCAACCTATGGTTAAACATCCCGCAACCCATGGCCTGAGGGATATCGTTCACTACCTCAAGTGTTAGGTATTATTGAATAAGTTCCATTTCAAGATAATCCAGGTCCAAATGACAATCCTACAGTCTCACATCCTGGCCTCATTACTCAACCTTACATACAAGTCATGGTTGGGGGGAAATCCACAAATCAAGTTATGTCAGCACACTCTAACACTGAGGGAAACCCCCAGCATGAGGTACATCATCTATAGTGTAATTATTGCTAGTTCAAGACAAGTTGCAGCTATAGCATAGCCCATAGTAGTCATCCCTCCTACTAATACCAATGTTGTTCCCCCTCCATCTAGTTCAGGCCAACCCTTAGGGGAACAACCTGTCAATAATCCAGCTTCTTGGGGATATACTTATCTAGGAACTCAGCCACCTACGGTCAATCAAGTGTACCAACAACCACCATCCATGGCTATTTATCCTAGAAACCCCTACCCTGGGAATGCTTTTGTACCTTGGCAACAACCCAATTGGTCCAATGTTCTGTCATATGGAGGATATTTTGTTAATACTACTAGAGTATATGGTGGAACCTCCCTTGGGGGACCACTGCATGGACCTGGAGGACCTGGAGGACCACCACCACCACCACCACCTTCCAGAGGACCTCCTCCCTTGGGTGTGCCACCTCCTCATGGAAAATATGGAAATCAACAACCTTTTCAACAAGCTTCAGGGGCATCATCCATACCCATCTATCAGTCTGCATATGGTCCTACTAACTAGAAAATGCCATACCAGCACTAGCACTATCCACAACCAAATCAACAACTACCATTTCTAGCTACTTTAGATCTTCCAGACTTGTCAAGATTGATAAATTACCCAATCCATAATGACCCCTCTTGGCCTGCCATTCCTGTAAATTTGCCTTTCGATATACCCAAGTTTGATGGCAAACCCGGTGAAGATCCAAAAAACCATGTGATGACATTTCACTTATGGTGTTCATCCAATTCTTTGATGGACGACTCAATCTATTTAAGAATTTTTCAAAGAACCCTCACCGGTATTGCCGCAAAGTGGTACATCAAGTTACCACAACACTTTTTTTAGGACTTCAATGCCTTAGCAATGGCATTTTTAACACACTTTTAATTGCCAATTCGATATGAAACAGGTACATACCTTTTGAATTCTCTTTGACAAACCACATCGACTCACATCTCCGATCATATCCATGAACGGAGATGAAGACAAAGGTTAATTAAGGCCCCCATTCTTAATCAATTGCTCAATGATTGGTTTACAAAGTATTTACTTCCACCTATTGATAGAGATGTGGCCATGGGAGGTGTTGTTACCGAGGAGAAATCTATTAGCCACGCTCAGTACCTATACTTGGTTTATTCCCAGTCAGGTACTTTGTATGATCTGATTCCCCATGCTCCTCAACCTACAACTGATCCATCAAGACCTGCAACTGAACCACCTGCTGATGGCATACTTGGTTCAATTCAAATGCAAATGGCGGAAAAATATTCTAAAAAACAAAATCAAACCACCACGCCTTCAAATCAACCAGCAACATCTACCAAAATTGCACCCTCTCCTGTTGCTTCTGTTGAAGTGTGTTGCTTCTGTTGAAGTAAACATGATCCAATCAAATGAATCTTCCAGTGAAAAAAATAAAGGAAAAAATAAATCTAAAAAACATGATAATCAACAGGAAGGAAATAAAACACAGAATCCATATGCTGATTCAAAAGGTAAGAGAAAGGTAAAGTATCCTTGTTTAATATGTGGTGGTGACCATATTACAAAAGAATGTCCTTGCCATGAGGAAGTTAGTAAGATTTTGAAAAATTCACCCACTCCTGCAATTCTAAAAGATCCTTTCCCTTCCCAGCAGCATTTAATTGATCATAAGTCCTTGAACGAAACTTCTTCCTTCATTGATGAACTTCGGATGATTTCTAGTGAAACAATTAATTTAAATACAATATCACACAGTTATGACCCTCCTCCAAAAAATAAACCTAATGATGTTCCATCTAAAAAACCCTCAACTTCCACAAATCCTCCTATTAATGGTCTTCATATTGAAAAACCTATTCCAGAAGCAATTTTCCATCCACCAAAGGGTACTCTACATAAGTCCATAATCAATCCTAACGCTCGTGTTGCCCAATATTATAATAGTGTCGAATATTTGGCCCAAGCACCCTACGCTATGTCGGCTCTAGAGGTACTTCAAACCTTCCCAACTCAATGTAAAAACTTGCTTACTGCCCTTGGAGCTATGGATCTTGAGAATAGTAATATCATCACTTTCAAACTAGATGATTTCAACACAAGACTCTCACATCAGTTAGCTTTCCAGATAGCTACAAATATTGCTGGAAAGAATATTTGTCGTACCATTTTGGACAAGGGTGCCTATACATCAGTTATGTATTTATCTTGCTAGAGAGCCATTGGTTCTCCAGAAATAAAGTGTTCACCGACCACCCTTAAGGATTTTGATGGTCACGGCTTTCAACCCTATGGATTACTACCTGCCATCCATGTTGAACTGGGGGGCAAGTCAGTCTCCATTCATATTGAAGTCATCGACGCTCCTTTGGATTACAACTTACTCCTAGGCTGTAATTGGTTTTATGTTATGCAAGTCGTAGCATCGACCATTTTTTGGATCATCCAGTTCCCATTCCAAGGAAATATTGTTACTGTTGATCAATTAGATTTCATTACACCTAGTGCAATTACAAATGATGAAAATAGCGTTTCGCTCCCGAATACCCCACAGTATAAGGACATTGGAGTAGGTCTTATCAAATATTCTTCACTAATGGGAGTCTTTCCCTCATCTGATCCTCCTCCTGATTCGAAAAATGCATCTATTAACATGATTTCTACCTCTCATACATACAAAGGAAAATAATTTGTTGATGAATCAACATCATTTTCCCCTTTCAAAGAAATTTACAATGCAATCCAAGATACCAATGATTCCCCCATCAATGACCATTTGTTTGTGGCCTCGGACTGTTATCACATGCCATACTAGCTCAAACTCCCCCCCCATCTCTAGATTATCTTTCACACACACTTCCTACAACCGAATCTATTATGGAAGTTATGTTGTTAGAGGAGATGCTTTGGGAAGATTATCATCACAGATCTTCTTTCCTTCCCCCTTTCCATATGGTAGAAGACCACTTCACCTTTACGGTTTCATCTGATATAGTCCTCAACCCTCAGTCTCTGATCCTCACTCGAAGTGTCGATTCTGAAGAAAATTTATGCAACATTACAAAAAATATGTCTGTAGACATATCAGTGAAACCTGGTGTTTCCAAGAACATTTTCATAGGACAGAACTCTTCATCTGAAGAGGTTAAAACATATAAGGCCCTTTTCAAGGAATTTAGAGATGTCTTCACATGGACATATGAATAAATTCCAGGGATTGACCGCTATATTGTTGTTCATCAAATTAAAACTTACCCTAATTCCAAGCCCGTCCGTCAGAAACTACGACAAGCCCATCCAAGAAAAGTAGTTGCTATTAAAGAAGAAGTTGAGAAACTTCTCAGGGCTGGTTTCATTTACCCGGTACCATTAACTGAATGGGTGTCCAACATAATCCTTGTGAACAAAAAAAAGGGTACTATTAGGGTTTGTATCGATTTTAGGGATTTGAATCGATCTTGTCCAAAAGTCAACTTTCACACTCCCTATATTGATCAAATAATCAATAACTGTGCCAAAAGTGTTATTTTTCCTTTATGAATGGCTTCTCCGGCTATAATCAAATTGAGATTCTCCCATTAGACCAGCACAAGACATCATTTATTTTCCCTTGGGGGACTTTTGTTTATCTTAAACTACCTTTTTCTTTAAAGAACACTGGTGCAACATTCCAACATGCCATGCCATATGCTTTTCATGACATTAAACATGTTGTGCAACCCTATCTTGACCACCTACCTGCTCATTCCAAGTAGCGGGATATTCATGTCGATCATCTGAGAGATGTGTTTCTTTGATGTTGTCATTTTAATATTCATCTAAATTCCCATAAACGTGTTTTTTGTGTAGAAGCTGTCCGACTTATTAGTTTTATTGTTTCATAATATGGCATCCGAATAGATTCCTTGAAAATTGAATCTATCTTGGCCTTACCTGCTCCCATGAATATCACTAAACTTCAAAGTTTGCAAGGGAAGTAAAAATTTCTACATCATTTCGTCTGCAATTATGCAGAAAGAACACATGGTTTCATGAGGTTGCTCAAGAAATATACCACTTTTGTCTGGGATGATTTCATGCAATGCACATTTGATAATATTAAACATGCACTTACCCATGCACCAGTGTTGCAACCACCAAATTACGCTAAGGATTATTCCATGTATGTGGCTGCATCATTATCTACTATAGGCATGGTCCTTTTTCAAACAGATGAACATGACCATGAACATGTGATTTACTACGCTAGTAAGAGTCTTCTCTACTCTGAAACTCTATACTCACATGTGGAGAAGCTTACTTTGGCCACGGTCATTGCGGTCCAGAATTTTCGTCATTATATTCTACTCTGTACCACCACTGTTTACGCAGATTCCAACCCCATGTACTACGTTCTTACATGTCAAGTGCTTGGGGGAAAATACTCACATTGGATCATGATTCTCTAAGAGTTTGAGCTAGAATTCGCCAAAAGTACTTCCAAGAAGTCCCTCGTTTTTGCAGAGCTTATATGTGACCTTCCCTGTACTACTAAGACTATAGATCCATTTGAATCATTTCCCAATGAATCATTATTTCTCATTATTATGACTGATCCATGGTATGGAGATATCATTTTGTATCTCCAGACCTTACGATACCAACCTACTGCCTCTTGAGATGAATGTCGTCGAATTCGCCACCAGGAAAAAATTTATCTTATTTTGAATGATACCCTATACCGCCATGGTGTTGACTCCATTTTAAGACATTGCCTTACACATGAGGAGGCTGAGTTCATTTTAAATTATTGCCATGCTGGAGCTTGTGGTGGTCATCTCTATAGGTTGGCTACTGCCCAGAAAATCTTACGTGCTGGGTTCTTCTGGCCTTCTATTTTCAAAGATTGTATTGAAACAATCAAGAAATTCCCACCATGTCAAATATTTACTTCCAAAAAATGCACACATCCAGCTCCGCTCCATCCCATTGTAGCAGTTGGCCCCTTTGTAAAATGGGGCATAGACTTCGTGCATTGTAGACCTACCTCATCAAGGGGGCATGACTACATTATTGTGGCTCTGGACTATTTTACAAAATGGGCTGAGGCAATGCCCACATATTCCAAAGATGGCAAGACTATTGCATTATTCTTATTTAACCATATCATTGTGAGATTCAGGATTCCTAGGGCTATTGTGATGTCACATTTTCAAAACAAGATGATGGCATAGATTAGTGTAAAATTAGGGTTTCGTCATGATAAATCTACACCATACTATATTTAGGTCAATGGCTAGGTTGAAGCTATAAACAAAGTATTAAAAACAATGCTTCAGCGGATGGTAGGGAAATCCAAGTCAAACTGGAATTTATAGCTCTTCTCTGCACTCTGGGCCTATAGGACTACTGTCAAAAATTCCACCAGTTTTACACCCTTCCAATTACTATACGGGCTAGAAGCCACTCTCCCGATAGAATGTGAAATCCCTTCTTTAAATATTGTTGTGGAACTATTGCCCAACACTACTATAGACGAAGAAAGATTCATGTACCTAAACAAATTTGATGAAACTAGATGTGATGTTGCCTTAGCTAACGAGGCACATAAAGAAAGAATGAAAGTTCAATATGATAGGACTATCCTATTAGAATTTCATCATTAAGCTAGCATTAAATTAGGATCTTTAACTGAGAGAATAACAAGCACAGCAATCAAACACAAGAGACAATGAACACAGTGTTTATCCTCAGGGAAACCATAAATGGTGAAAACCCCACAACTTCCTCAGAGACAGAATCAACACCAAAATAGAAAAGACCCAAAACAGTAAGTGATCTCCCGACAGCAGCAATCTCTCTCTCTCTCACTCATGCACCCCAATGAGTGTGTGTGTGTGTGTGTGAGTATGTTAGATAGAGAGGCTCTCACTCTCTATTTATATTCTTTCGTTCACTTGGAACCCACTCCAACATGTCAGCCTCACTTAACAATTACTTACTAGAGCCGACATCTCTAGGAGTGTCTAATAACCCTAGTGCCCCACCACTTGTGGGGACTTTTCCTCCTCCAACAATAGGAGGGTAACACAATGGCGAGGAATATTGCCCCAACTTACAATAACTCACCTAGGGTCGACTTCACTAGAATAGTCTAATAACCCAAGGGCCCCACAACTGTGAGGACTTTAACCCTTTACCAATAGGAGGGTTACCCACAATGACTTGACATGACTTTCTCATTATAGAAACTTCCCGGGATAAACATTGGGGTATTACATGACTCAAATACATTACAATACATCCCGAAATAAACATCGGGTTACAATACATAAGAAATACGGATGAATACATTCCAAAGTTGCAAATACATCAACACTCCCTCTTAATTAGGAAGGTATTCTCTCGACACAATTTATCAGCACAAGTATTCTTCTCTGTATCATCTGGATCATCATTGAGTTCTTGTCATCTTCATCCAGATCTGGATCATCACTCGATCTGGATCCGGATCATCACTCGATGTGTATCATCATCACTGAATCTATATCATCACTCGATATGGATCATCATCATCACTGGATATAGATCATCACTCGATTTGAATCATCACTAGACATCATCACTGGATCTAGATCATCACTTGATTTGGATCATTTTTGGGCATCATCATTGGATCTGGATCATCACACAATCTAGATCATTTCTACTGGATCATCATCACTGGATCTGGATCATCATCACTTGATATGGATCATCACTGGGCATCATCATAGGTGCTATCTCTTGATTCTTCTCATCATAAGAACCTCTACAGAGCCAGTCCTTTTTCATACTGGATGTATCATCTCAGAGCTAGTCCTTTTTCATACTAGATGAGGCAACTACTCAGAGCTAGTCCTTTTTCATACTAGATGAGCCTTCCCAAAGCTAGTCCTTTTTCATACTAGGTAGGGCATCACAGAGCTAGTCCTTTTTCATACCAGATGAGGCATCATAGAGCTGGTCCTTTTTCATACCAGGTGTGGCAGATACTCAGAGCTAGTCCTTTTTCATACTAGATGAGCCTTCCCAGAGCTAGTCCTTTTTCATACTAGGTAGGGAATCACGGAGCTGGTCCTTTTTCATACCAGATGAGGCATCACAGAGCTGGTCCTTTTTCATACCAAATGTGGTAGCTACTCAGAGCTAGTCCTTTTTCATACTAGATGAGCCTTCCCAGAGCTATTCCTTTTTCATACTAGGTAGGGAATCACAGAGCTGGTCCTTTTTCATACCAGGTGTGGCAGCTACTCAGAGCTAATCCTTTTTCATACTAGATGAGCCTCCATAGAGCCATCCCTTTTTCATGTTGGATGTGCCATCTACATAGAGCTAGTCCTTTTTCATACTAGATGTGTCTTCATAGAGCCATCTTTTTTTCATGCTAGATGTGGCATCCACATATACCTGACAATGTAAGGAACCAATTCTCTCACCATGTCATAGCTCTTACATCCAACCATGGAAGGAACCAATCCTCTCACCATGTCAAAATGTCACAGCGCTTACATCTGATCATGGAAGGAACCAATCCTCTCACCATGTCAGAATGGCATAGCACGGACACATCACTTCCTCTTGGGAGGAACCTCGATCTGGAGAACACCAAGCTTCTCCCTGAAGTACTCAAACTTCACTCTCGCCATTTCTAGCATAGAATCACATCAGGGATGATTATGTCCAAGGATAACCTACGAGCTTCGCCATGACCAATTACATCTAAGGACAACCTATAGGACCATTTATGTCTGAGCAACCTACGAGCTTCATCAGGATTTATTCTTGGACAACCTATCTCACCAGCTATGCTAGAACTCCCTCTTTCGAGAGATCTCGATCTACATCACAAACTGGAGCTTCACTGCTCCTCTCTGCATCATACCAAAAAATGCAAGTCACATCAATCAAATCAAATAGTAGTTTTCAAAAGAAACATACTACCTCCTTAAGAGCAAGTGGAAAAATTTGCCTCGGCTGTAATCAGCGCTATGCAAGACTCCATCCTTACAACTAAGAAATCACACATGATCTCACACTGAAGAAGCACCCCAAAGTGCTCTTCCTATCAATGGCACTGCCCAATCTGAATCCGTATAACCTTCCAAGTTAATCTTCTGATTCGTATCATACTTACGGCCATTAAGTGAACATGTATCAATGTGTTCACAACAAAGCAAGTATCTGGTCTCGTATCCATCAGGTACATCAAGGAACAAATCCTTTGATGATACATCGTAGCATCAACCAACTCTGATGAAGCAGCACTCAATAGCTTCAGGTTCAATGCCATAGGTGTGGTCATGCAGTCCATCATCTTGAACCTATTCAGGATCTCTACTGCATACTTCCCTTATCCACACCTCCATGCCTAGAAGATAGTGCATCGACACATAACAGGAGCATCACTGGTATTCTTCCTTCAACCTTGAAGCCCCCTTTACTCTTAGTAAATCCTAGAGACATCAATAATATGTCCATCCTATCGTACCATGTCGAACCTTAGGATCTTCTGCAGTCACTCCCTCTGTCTTCCGTACTCTATGCACTGAAACATTCTGTACCGGAGTGACAAGTAGCTTCCTATGTTACTAATCTTCTATGTATCCATCTAGGATCACTGGATACCCAGTTCCTCTTGCACCCATCTATGAGCTTGTCATCCTTTATCCACCTTGTAGAAAGGGTTCAGATCTTCATCAACCTCCTCATGTATGTGTTATCCCATGGGTGTCTTCTGAGCACATACAAGGCCTTCTTTCATTTGCACACATGATTCTACCTGTCATGTGTCTTCACTTGCAATGGCTGCAAATGTCTCTTCATATTCTATGCCTTCTTTTCATGAGAAGCCTCATGCTATGAATATTGCCTTGTATCCCATGATGTTTCCATCTACTGCATGATGGAACTACAAACTTCCCTTCATGTATCGATATTGCATCCTAGACATCATTCTTTCTGAATTGATCTTCCCTTTGTTCTTGGAAGGTTCTGCATCAATGATTTCACTGCATTCGTCATATTATTTTTTATTTTGAAATGTCATCACTTGTTCTTCGGAACAAGTCTCATCCTTCTTTGCTTGTAGCCGATTATGTATGCGATTTTTCCTACAAGTCAAATGCATTTGTATGGTTAGAACATTTCATAAGGAATGTTCATACTGGAAAATTCTTGTGCATAAATATATGATCATGCAACTACTTTAGCCAATACAACGTTCATCCATATCTCATGAAAACTTTTCTAGATGCCTTCCATCTCTACCAAGACAACATTGAGATTGTGCACTAATCCAATATGTCAGCAAAGAGGTTTCATTCTAGATAAGTAGCAATGGAGAGTTGTATAGCACCATGAGCTACTTACCCATCACATGCATATTAGAAATATACTGTCATTAATCCAAACATCCTATCATTCATAACACATCAACTAAATATAAACAAATGTATAACAAAACAATATCATGAAATGACAATTGAATACTTATCTTTATTTTTTTCATGGGTAGACTCCTTCTTGAGCCTTCAGCTTCATCGTCTTCTTCATTCATAATATCATCATTTCTTATCCAAATGCTAAGGTGGATAAGATATTCTTCAAGAGTTGAGTTCTTCGTATTCCTCATTGCTTGAGGGATCTTCTTTGGATGGTGAGAGCTCTATCTTCAATTGCTCCCATCTTCTCTTCTCTTCTTATGAGTCGAGATTCTTCTTCTTCCCAGAGTCTACTGAAAGTAATCACTTCCTTCTAGCACACATTCCTTGAATGAATGAATCCCATGATCTTAGGAGGCCATTCAAGGTGGCCATCACTACTTCTGCATTCTTCACTTCTTCTTTTACCACTTCAAGTTGTTCTTTGATTTGAGAGACCCTTATGACTGCATGGTCTCTGCATTCTGGATCTTCACATTCTCCAACTAGTTTCTTAAGGTCATCTTCTGATGTATGTTATTCCCTTCAAATAGCTTGGTCAAGGAATCAAACATCTTTGTTGTCTTTTAAGAAAGACACTTGTAGTACAAGTTGATTCGTGACTGAATCAGCAATGATCTTCTTGGCCTTGACCAAGTTCTTCTTGTGTAAGGCTTCTAGCCTCATCTCCCTCTGGAACTGGAACCTCTCTACTCATGTAGGTGTCCCATTCATTTTCTTCAGAGAGATCATATACTTCCATGCTTGGAATTTGTCAAATTCACCAAGCTTATCATCAAGCTAATGTGATAGATCACTTTGAAATGATAACCTCAAATGGAAATATCAAAAGATTAGATCTTACCAATTTAAGGTGTTCGTCCTTATTCCGGAGCTAGCTGACTAGGGTTTGTCACAGAAACCCTAATTTTCAAAACTTGGAATATTTCAGATCTGATTGGATATATAGATATATCTCTTCAAATGGAGCTGTCCAATGTACTCCTTTTCTGAAAACAGTGGAGGGAAGCTCCCAGATGAGGAATCCCTAGTTTTCCAATTTCTTCTGCAGAAGTGCCTGTCGTTGTTTCTGTGATATATCCAAAATTACTTCTCCTATGTGTCTTAAATTTCTCACTTATGTAACCTCGCATGTTCTTGATCCAACACCATAGGTTTCATCAGAATTGGTTTCACCAATTTTGTATTTATGATCCTTTTCCCAAGGTGACATGTTACAGGTCTGTTCAGAATAGTGAAGTTGTATAGAATGCCATGTGTCACTGGTTCATCTTCTAAGTCTGATATTTGGACCAAAAAAATTAAAGTCTGTGCCATTTCTGGAACATCTTCAGGAATTCTATTTTGACCTCTGTATCCCAAGAGGTTTCAATTCTCCCCAGGTGTCCTGTTTAGGGATGAATTCTGGAAGAGGCTGGAACCCTAACTTGGAGGGATCATATCTCCCAGAATACAGTGAATATGAGGCTTCCTTTTGGAACCATTGTATATCAGGATTTTATATTTGGTCCCTACAATTTTCAGCTCCTGATCCTTCCTCAATTTACAAATATAGTAAATGTACCAAAACTTAGCAGTTTTAGTATTTAGGGTTTTTCTAGCTCGGGGTCAAACTAGGGTTTGTCTTTCCCAGAGTTTCACCCAACCAAATTTCTTGATCCAGGTCTCTAAAATTCAATTTTGATGAGGATAAAAATCCTATGCTGGGATCACACAAAAATTCCTCTTCTATAGAAAGCCCTAATTTCTGCATCGAAAACTGAAAATGCTCGGAATCAAATTCCGCTTCGATAAAAAGATGCGTCCTTCAATGGAGAGTCAGCCTAGCATACATTTTCTGATGGATTGTGGAGAGAGACCCAAAAAGTAAGAATCCCTAGATTCTACAGCTGCAAAATGTCTTCTTCTCAGGTTAGCTTTGATACCATGTTAGAATTCATCATTAAGCTAGCATTATATTAGGATCTTTAACTGAGAGAATAACAAGCACAACAATCAAACACAAGAGACAAAGATGTTTATCCTCGGGGAAACCATAAATGGTGAAAACCCCGCAACTTCCTCAGAGATAGAATTAGCACCAAAATAGAAAAGTACCAAAACAGTAAGTGATCTCCCGACAGTAGCAATCTCTCTCTCTCACACTAAGAGAGCTTCTCCTCTCTCACTCATGCTCCCCAATGAGTGAGTGTGTGTGTATGAGTATGTCAGATAGAGAGGATCTCACTCTCTATTTATATTCTTCCATTCACTTGGAACCCACTCCAACATGTCGAACTCACTTAACAATTACTTACTAGAGCCGACATCTCTAGGAGTGTCTAATAACACTAGTGCCCCACCACTTGTGGGGACTTTGCCTCCTCCAACCAATAGGAGGGTAACACAATGGTGGGGACTATTTCCTTGACTTACAATGACTCACCTAGGTTCAAATTCACTAGGATAGTCTAATAACCCAAGGGCTCCACAACTGTGGGGACTTTAACCCTTGACCAATAGGAGGGTTACCCACAATGATTTGACATGACTTTCTCATTATAGAAACTTCTCGGGATAAACATCAGGGTATTACATGACTCAAATACATTACAATATATCCCAGAATAAACATTGGGTTACAATACATAAGAAATATGGATGAATACATTCCAAAGTTACAAATACATCAACATGTCCAACCCCATTCCTTCAATGAAGGAGATCTGGTCTTGACCTATGACCAGAAGCATGACAAGCTGGGGGTAGGAAAATTTGAGTCTATGTGGCATGGGCCCTATATTGTCAGTTGTTTTTTAGAGAACGAGGAATATGAATTTGTTGATTATGATGAGATACCTTTGGGAGAGCCTTGGAACGAGATTTACCTAAAAAGATACTATGCCTAGGTCATCTCGCATATGGTCTTTGTAAATATTGTTTATAGTTTGTTGTGTGTCTTAAAATTTGAGAGGTGTGTATGTTGTGTGATTTAAAATGTGTTTTATAAAACCCTACTTATACATGTATTTTTTCTAATGGATAGATGACTTCCTTCATTGGTTTTGCTGATGGTGCTCATCGATATACACTTAACCTTGCATAAGCAGCTTGGGTATTGTACTCTCCTACAAGTGAACTGGTGATTTTAGGTGGTATTATTTTAGGTCCCTCCACCAACAATCTGGTAGAATATCAAGCCGTGATCGGATTGTTGATGGACGCCCTAGCTAATTATGTAAGGGAAATTAGGGTTTACCTAGACTCTGAACTAGTTGTTCAACAGCTTAACTGAGTCTACACCATTCGAAATACCATGCTTCTTCATACTTTCCGGAGAATTAGTTTGTTAGATAGGTATTTTGATCAAGTTACATATCATCACATTCCAAGATATTTAAATGTTGTGGTAGATTGCCTAGCTAACTATGTCTTGGATTGGCATATTGCTCATACTTAAAAGTCCATTTGAAGCATAAAAACACTTCTAAATTCTTAAGTATATAAATCATCCCACACATCACATTTTTCCACACACAATTGTAAATATAAAAAAAAATTGTCATATATATAAAACGTTGTAGCACCGAGATACAAAATTTGGGCTGAAGCATCTCTAGCTTTCAGTGCCCGTTCAGGACAATAAAAATTTTAGAATACATAAACATAGGGAAAAATATGACACTTTGAAGCTTTCAGTAATACATATACAAAAATTGAAAATAAAGGCATACTAATCCTCATGATGCTCATGGATTAGGCCACTCTGTGGAGTAGCCTAGAGAACCATCTAGAGACACATGTAGTATGGTGTTGATAACGCCTAGGTACCTCATCAAAATTCATGTCAAGGATACCCACAGTCAAGTGCTGTAGGTTCTCCTTGATATCTTTGAGCTCTTCTTCAGCTTCGGAGTGGTATAGCATCATATCCCTGGTACCTACTTGCCTAGCAATAGGCGACGGATGGACCCAATTCCTACATGAAATTTTTTTTATCTTAGTACTACAGAAAAAAAAATGAAATAAATATAAAATTTCAAAAACATAAGTGGATAATGTCTTCTTACCTCGATCATCCCACACTTCCCCCTTGAGTAAGACTAGTTCCATCTCATTTTGAAAGTCTTCCCCCTCACATGCATGGTCCTCCACCATAAGTAACTAGTTTCTCAACCAGGGAAAGAAGCCAGAACCGTAAGTGAATTTAGGTCGTCCGCCTCCAAGGTGAGGCATGGCTGTCACCCATGCAAACATCCTCGGATCCTCAGGATTAAGTCTGGTAATGGTCACTTGAGGCCTCATGTGAGGTACCTGCTGTAAGATAAAGGACACTACCACTGATCCGTAACCAAACTGCTTCATCGTTCCTCTTTTGTACTTGTTTAGTTGATTCTTCAGACATGCCACCATGCCTTCACACCAATTGAATATAGTAGGCTCCATGCACTACAAAGCATATAGCATATGTGATCTACTAGTAAGGTGAGCAGCCCTAGTACCTGCCACCTTGCCGATAGTATACACTACTGTCCTCAAGGGAATATCCACTAGATACTTGATCTGTAGCTTCCCCAATTGGGACTCTATACCTAGTGAGCAATGCTGATCAATAATATCATCCAAGGAGCCTTCTCCCCCTCATGCTCCAGATATGACTATTGGTCTTCCTCTCATTGATAAACTGGTCAAAAAAATAAATATCCTCGATCTCTATAGGTAGGATGTGGACTCCCACCACAAAGTGCTCTTGGTCAGCATCCCACATGTCTATGATGTACTCTAGTAACTGGACATGTACTTTCATTCTAGGTCTCCAGAAATACTTAAGTAGCTCGTAGTTCCATAGAGCCTCAATGGTGGCTGGATCATTTGCAACCTGGTTGTCTGGGACTTCATGTTCCCTTTCTTTCCAAATTACCATGATGAACCTGTGACATGCAAATTTCATAATTAGAAAGTATATCATGGCTAAAAGAAAGAAATACAAATGCATTATAAATTGCAAATCAAGATAAGAAACATGAAAAAAATATTTTTTGGGTGGTCTAGGGTTTTTATTTATTTTTTCTTCTCTTTCCCCCTGCGGTGTTGTTTTACTTCACACACAAAGCACCGCGTCGCTTCTTCCTATGGTGTGCAAAGCATCAGGCGCCTGTCTACTATGGACAGATCACCTATGGTGCTTCTATCCCAGCTTGACAGAGCATCGTCAAGGGCGCTGACCGACGGCCAAAAACCTTAAAAAGAAGAAAAATTTTCCTTCTAATGGGGTTTAAAACTCCTATTGGGATGGTTAATCCTCTATCCTATCATTACCAAAGGAGAATCTATCATCTATATTTCTTTTTAACCATAAAAATTTTTTAGGAACTTGAATTTAAACGATGCAAAAGAAGCAAAAATGAAAATTATTGAACATGGAAAAACGAAAGGATCAAATGCTTACCTCTTCTATGGAGAATGAAGCAGAAATAACATGGAATACCCTTGCCAAATCACCGGAAGAACTCTTGATATCAAAGACAACTTCCAAAACTCACCAAATGGTAAAATTCGAGTGGCAAAAATAACTTACCTACCCTTTCTATTTATAAAATATTTGGATTTTTCAAAAATACATTCTAATTTATTTAATTTTGAAATCCAAATTATTTTGGTAAAAGTGGGTTTTTTTTCTTTACTTTCTATAGTTTTGGAAAAATGAATTTTAATGGTGTTTTTAGTTTTTTCAGGTGAATATTGGGTCATGGTTACGATTTAAGCTATTTTTGTCTTTTTTGAGCTTAGAGCAGAACTGAAAAAGTACTGAGCATCATTTACACTTTTGACATGCTCATTAAAATTCCAGTAGAAAGGTGTCGAGTATAGTTTTTCTATTTTCAGACTCGTAAAAAATGGATTATGAAAAAGGAACCTAGTTTGCTAGTTATATTTAATCTCTTTTCAGTCTCCTCAAAACACAAAAAGATTTCCAAGTGAACTTGTTGCATTCACTCTTGTAAAAGAATCAGAACAGTCGACTAGTCAAGGGTAGGTTATCTCTTTTTCAAACCAACTGGCCCTATTTACGAAAAAATACCTTTTGGAGTCTTCTTAGTCATTTCAAACTCTCTAAACATCAAATGACAAATGAGTTTTCTTTCATCGGACTCGTAAAATTACACGATAAAAGACCCTATTTGGGAACGAACCACTCCTTTCTCATGTTCATGAAAAATATGAGAATGGACTCATCGCTTGAGGAGATATAATGAGTGTTTGCCACCCTGTTTGGACTTGTAAAAATGAAAAGAGGCACTCACCTTTTGAGTTGGGGAAATTAAAGGAAAGGGGAATGGTTTTCACTTGTTTATATGGCAGTACTCTATAGTCCACCTTTGAACATAACACCTGTTTTCATTTTCATATCTAAACAGTTGGTTTTTCAGCTTGTCTCTAAGTCGATCCACTTTTGTGATTCACCTGACTCCTTTGAGTCAATTCAAAGAATGCTTTGTCAAATTCCTTTCATTACACCTGGTTCTATTCTCATTTAAGTCGAAGCTTCCAATTCATGTGTCATTCCATCAAATTGTTCAAAGGATGTCTCTCCCAGAATCATAACTCATCAGTAACTTCACTTGTCCTTAAGAGTCAATCATTGTCTAAGTCAGTCCATTACTTCAAATCAACTTTTGTTCCTATTTTCATGTCATTGATGTGGGAATCATCATGGCCCTCTTATGACAAGTCTATTCCTGTTGACTTCATATCAGTATCCATGAATTAGACCTAGAAACCTAGACAATACCTTGGGACTGCATGCCTCAATGGTAGGTTACCTCACTTTTGACATGAGTTTACATCATTGACTATTGATTGGAATATATCATCGAGTGTTCGACTTCAAGTCCTTTATTCACATTTGATGGTATGTACTGATATACCTTGGGAATCATTGACATTAATGATGATTACCCTCGCACTTGTTAATAGTTTACATTATTGACTGGTAATCAAGTGGTTTCTACCATGTTCGACATCAAGACATTGTAATCACGTGGTTAGATTCGTATCATTTGAGCATCGAGATGAATACCCTCAGTGGTTAGTCTTTCTCATCATCATTGTCTATGATCAGGTTGCGTTTGGAGATCATTTACATTCATGACATAGATCCACATTGTATGTTTGGTGGTTGTGTTCTATATCTGAGATTGAGAGGCATAGATCTACTTTGTATATCTCATAGCTATGTCCTATTTCTTGTAGAATTTATTCATGGATCTATAGTGTTTCATTAGTAGCCATGACATGGTCATCATCATAGATCTGTAGTGTATTGGTCCGCAGCTATCATTGGGTTGGATAAAGTCAGTTACTGTTCCTATATGAGTCTATCTCTCTTTTCCTTTGTATCAGATGAAAAACCTACAAAGAATTTCACCTATCACTTTCTTCTAGCTTCATACTTTGGGGGGGATTTTGTTGCATTTGGAAACGTCACATTGCTTAGCATCCTCCATGAGAATTTCACTTTGCCCTTTAAACTCCCATAAACCCTAGAATGAGTCATCTTGGTCACTTTTTTCCTTGACCTAGAGGGGACAGTGCTTTTTGGTGTTTTGCACAGAGCGTCGCCAACGCCTAACCCATTTGAGAAAAAGGCATCATTTTCCCTCTTCTTTGGAAAAAAACCTAGGTTGGCACTCTTGAAAGTTCTACTAAAAGCACCAGTGGTCAGTAAAAAGGAAAAAAAGTATGTTTCTAGAAACTTTCGTATGTAAGCCTTCATGGAATTAGTTCCTATATGCCTAGGATGGGTGGCATTCACCTCCCTCACCTATAGGGATCTCATCCTATAATTTTTCCAAGTCATCTCTTGAGTTCTAGGCCTATAAATGGAGCCTTCATGAAGAGAGTGAGGGGAGGCTAGAAAAAGCATCCGTATGCCGCTAGTTTGAAGTCTGAATCAGAGGAAAAGTAGAGGTAGCTTGTGTTTTGAGAGGTCTTCATAGTCATAGGAGACTATAGAAATTCTTGATTGAGACAGAAGCCATTGACATTAAGGATTTTGGTTGTACTTCTTTCTCATCTATATATTAATACAAATACATTTCCCTTTCCTATATTTGATTGTAGTGCTTGTAATTAAATATTATTGGATTCCTTGATCACCAATATGAATAGTCAATTACGATGATTCTCTCATCCCTTTTTTCTGTCTTGTGATCTATTTTGCAAATATTAGAACATTGCAAGGGATTTCTGGAGAGAAGACAAGCAGATCCAAGGTTGAGGTATAATGTTTTTTATGTTAATTGATTTGATTATTCAAGGAAAGGTTATGTTGTTGTGTCTTTTTTTTCTATAGTTGTGTTTTACATTGCAGAGGAACAAGCAATGTCAGCACTGGTTGAGAATTCCTAATAACAGTTGCAACCTCTAGGATGTCTCTATCTTATTGGAAAGGCCTTGGCTCACCCATGTTGTCAAAATATGTGACCATGTTGACCGTGTTCGATGGACATTCATATCGGACACATGGTATCCTTCCCTCTCTTCAATTCCAGCTTGGAGGGAAGACCTTGTCAATCAAGGTTGAGGTGGTTGGTGCACCCCTTAACTACAATATTTTACACAATTAAAGTAGTCGTGTCTTCCATTTTTCTTGTCACTTGCTTCCTTTTTGAGGATTATATTTTCACGATCAAACAAATTTCATTCGATAATTCTAGTTTGACTGCATCACCAGGATATAGAATCCCAACTATTGATATTTCTCAGCCAACAACTGAGAATTTTGGAGTTGGAATGTATCCATCGTTGATGGGACCTTTCAATATTTCAGCACCAATCCTAGTTTTTGGTTCCACTCTTGGTAGTGATTCGTTGTCATTGAGTTCGATCTCAATTTGCACTATGTATTTGGATGACCCTTGGAATCTCCCTTCTTCGAGAACTTTGTATGAGAAATCTAGACTTACCAAGATGGAGATGCCCTTATCTGCAGTGGAGGTTGCTTATCAAGTTATTCTTGATTCCACTATAGACCTTGGTCCTTCCTCTTTGAGGACGGAAGAGGAGGATGTCTTTCCACTACCATCTTGGGAGGTTGCGTCATCATGCTCACATTATTTCCTTGATAATTTTTTTCCTTTAGAGGAATCGATTCTCGAGGCCATGAATGGTCCATGAGGGGGATTTTCACCATCGCTCTTACTTCCTCCCAAAGCTCAAACAGATCGAGAATAATGACTTTAGGATGAACCTTAGCTAGAATGTTTGTTATCTTGTGATACCATTAGGCACTCATTTTGTATATGATGAAGGGAACATGGAGAATTTATCACATACGATTCCTATCAACATTTCTTGGATCCCTGGAAAAATCGAAACTGTTTACGTCGGGGAATATTTTTCTCCTGATTAAATTAAGATATACACCGATCTTTTTAAATAATTCCATGATGTGTTTGCTTGGTCATATGATGATATGTCTGGAATAAACCATCGTATTATTGAACATGAGATTAAAACATATCGTGATGCTAAACCTGTTAGACAACGTTTAAGCACAATGAACCCTCATAAGGAACCTGCCATTAAGTTGAGATACAGAAGTTAATCAAAGATGGATTTATCTATCTGGTTCCCTTAACTAGATGGGTATTCAATCCCGTTCTAGTTGATAAGAATCATGGGACCATCCATGTGTGCACAAACTTCAGAGACCTAAATAAGGCTTGTTCAAAATATAATTTACCCACAACATTCATAGACCATATTTTGGATGAGTGTGCTCAGAGTGAAGTATTCTCATTTATGGATGGAACTTTAGGGTATAATCAAATCCAATTTTAACCCAAGGACCAACATAATACTGCTTTTATTTGTCCTTGGGGTACATTTGCATACTGGAAGATGGATTTCAGCGTTAAAAACACCAGATCTACCTTTTAGTGGGCCATTGCCTTTGCTTTCCATGACCTTAGGCGTATTATCAAAGTTTATCTAGACGATTTAGTTGCTCGCTCTTGTTTGAGAGTGGATCACCTAGATCATTTCACTTTGTTTTTGAAATATCTCTCCATTATCAAATCCAATTAAACCCTCAAAAGTGCATCTTTTGTGTATATGTGGGTTGGTTATTAGGTTGTATCATATATAAGGAGGGGATTAGGGTCGATATTTTGAAGGTTGAGGAAATACTATGATTGTCTCCCTTGCACATGATTATACATATTCAAAGCCTCCAAGGGATGGCTAACTTCTTATGGATATTTTTTGTCAATTTCACAATTTTGACCAAGGGTTTCATGTGCTTGTTGATGAAGGATACTCCATTCATACAGGATGAGTGAGTCTAGGAGTCCTTCGATGCATTTAAGAAAGGCTTGGAATCATCTCCTGTGCTTATTCCACTTGAATATAGCTGTGATTTCCTATTATATGTGGTTTCATATCAAGAGACAATTGGGATGGTTCAGGTTCAAGAGGATGATGAGCTCCATGAGCACATTATCTACTATCTTAGCTGGAATCTCATTGATGTTGAACTTTGATATAGTCACATCGAGAAGTTGGCCTTAACAATTGTTCAAGAAATACAATGGTTGAGTCATTATATATTGCTTCTCTAGACTATGGTCATAACTCACATCAATCTATTTAAGTTTTTCTTCACTAAACGAATGATAGGGGGAAATACAATAAATGGATTGTTATTTTGCAAGAATTTGACCTTGATTTTGTTTCGGAAAATTCAAAGAAGTCATTTTTTTTGCTAAGCTCATGTCATATCTCCCTATTCTGGATGAGGATGAGATCCATGAGGATTAATTTATGGATGAGCATATCTTCCTCATTTCGACTGCGAACCCTTGGTATGGTGACATCATCGTTTATCTTCAAACTTTAAGAGTTCCTCCTCACTGTTGGGCACCGTTTTGACCCCTTTTTGCCACTTAGATATCTTTCATTTCCCTTCATAAAACCTCCATAATGATTAGAAAAACTTTAAATATTTCCCATGAACCTTGGTTAGGAGGTATAATGTCATTACTTTCTAATAAATTGAGTTTTGAGACTTTTTAAGCATTTTAACTAGGATTTTTTATAGTAGATTATGGGATTTACTAACTTCCCGTATTACCTCCAAGATTGAGAATTTGCAGGACAACTAGGAGGGAACTGGAAGATAGAGAATGGATTCTTAGTGTCCACAGATGGATGAACATTCAACGGTTAGGTGATGTGGCCTTTACAGATGTCAAGTCAACTTCAGTCAAGGGCGGCCACCTGTTCTACATCCAGCACAAAAGAAGGAATAGTTTTGATTTTGTGGAGTTTCACGATTCTGATGAGGATCTCGTTAGCTATGTTCATTAATTAGTTGCAGAATTATAGCATTTCCAGTTTTATTTTGAATTTGTATAAATCCTTCACAAAACAATGAACTATCATGATTTTGGGAAGAACGCATTTGCTTCTGAACTGCGTGGTTTCATTACTGTGTAATCAAATTGATGGTGAATATATTCAGAGTTTAGTTATGTAAATATTTAACTATGTGTGGAGCAAGGCTTTGGAGGGCCCCCATTGTTAAGTTCACACACTTTTACATTGCCGGTGTAGCGATTTGGGTGAATGTAGCGATTTCATTCTAGTGCAAGCTATTTAAATCGTGCCATTGGTATGTGTTACCCTATAGTTTCTAGTTTATCATTGCAGAACAAATTCAATTAAGTGTTTGATCGATTTTATTACTGCTCTGTTCCTTTCATTTTATGATTTAGGCTACGATTCACATGTGTTGTTTATCAGTTGTATTGTTGAATAAACTCTGTTTCTTTCACTGGTTAAATACTGAAGGTATTGATGGTTCAGACCACGACTTCTATATATTATATACTGCTGTTTATTCAATGGTGAAGCGATAGAGAACAAATATAAATTATGAACAACTTCTTGTAAAAGAATTTAATGGTTAACTGTTCATTCAGAGCTGATAGAACCTTGTAGTCTGTATCCTAGGGTTAGATTTGTTATTTAAATTGCTTTTTAATCTCAGTCCTTTTGCTTTCATAAATCAATTACTGTGTACTTAAAAAGGAACAAATGAAATTATCCCTGTAAAAGGATTTTTGGTATCTTTAAGTTGCAATATTTTTCATCTATCAGTAGATTTAATTCACAGTTAGCTAAATTCCAGATAATTCTAGCCCCTAAGTCCTAAAACCTGGATGTGTCTCAAAACTTACTGACCTAGATTGATTTAAATTTAAGTTATGATTCACATTGATAGATCAGAGCCCAACATTTTGGTGCCGTTGCCGAGGAGGCACTGTAGAAGCAGACTTAGGAACCTTAGTTTTCTGATAAAAACAAAAATTTCAAACAAAAACATAGAATAGGTTTTACTTTTATGTCAAGACTAAGAGACGAGAAAGGAATATTTCTTAAAAAACCCCCAAAAACAGAAGTAGCAGGAGCTTCTCTTCCAAAAGGATTTATCTCAACAGTTGGTAGTTTTAAAATGTCTGAGGAAGAAACATCAAAAGGCCCAACTGCTGAACAGAGAAGGGAGTATGAGAGGATGCTAGAGATAGAAAACAAACGAAGATAAGAGAGAAGAGAACAAGAGAGGAGACATGAGAGAGAAGAAGAAAGGAGACATGAAAGAGAAGAAGAAAGGGGACATGAGAGAGATGAAAAGACAGGAGAAGATCAGGAAGCTACCTTCAAGTTTCCTATTTTGGACACTAGTATTATCCTAGGGGAAGATGTAAAAATGAAGAACATTCCACCCTCTGTTTTACCAAAATTCTATGGCCTTACCTCTGAAGATCCTGACTCTTTCCTATTTGAATTTGACATCTTGTGCTGAACTTATGGGTATACTGATGATACCCATAAGCTCTGTCTTTTCCTTGCTACCCTTAAAGTAGCTGCCTTGAAGTGGTTTATGGGCCTAGGAGAACATTCTATTACTAGCTAGGATGAAATGAGGAAGATCTTTCTTCGGAAATATCAGGCCTATTGCAGATCAAAGGATCTCAAAGATGACATCTTTGGAATGACTCAACAGGAAGATGAGAGTTTGCAGGAGTATTTGGAAAGGTTCTCATACAACTTACAAAAATCTAAATACAATTCTTTAACATCAGAGATGATTAGAACAATATTTCTGAAAGGAATAAGAGAAGAGTATTTAGATATTTTAAATGTTATGGGAAAAGGTGACATTTCTTACCTTCCTTTTGATGAGATATAGGATTTATGTCAGAAATATTCGAGAGGGAAGGCTAGAAATGGAAAAAGGGACATCATTACCAAAGTAAACAAGTCTGCAAACAGTGGTATTTCTAGGGATGAGCTTGGAAATCTGCTAGAAGATTTCAAGACTGATTTATTGAGTACATAGGGCACACAGGTTGAAGTAGCAAAAACCAATAAAAGACAAGAACAATAGGACCAGCAAGATCAAGCCTTGTCCATCTTTTGTCCTAAGTGTAGAAAGAAACACCCACTCAAAGAATGTCCTTTAAATGCTGTTGAAATTTGTGGTTTATGTACTTTTAATCATAAAACTGATGACTTCCCTAGGTTGAAAGAGTTGCAGGAAGCTCGAATGGAGGAGAATAAAAGCATGGAGTCTCTCTACTTCATGGGACAACGAAGACCTTGGCATCCACGATTCTCAGGTATGTCTCAAGACCCTATGCAACAATTTCATGCAAATTATCAAACTCCTATTCATAATTCATGGAGTGCACCCATGCCTTGGCAAACTTGGTCTCCTCCCTTAGCCCTTGGTCTCCTCCCTTAGCCCAATCTGCTCCGAATTGGAGAGGTTATGCTCATGGTAACCAGACATACTAGCAAGCTTATTTGCAGCCTTATCAACAACCTTCATCCTATCCCCAATACTAGCAGCATCAAGTCCAAAATCCTTCTTATCAAGCCCCATCTTACCAAGTCCCATCTTTCCAACAACCCAATATGGCTCCTCAATTGGGTCCACCACCTCAACAGCTTCAATTACCATCCAATCAACCTCCACCTCGGCCTACCCAACTACCAGCTCAGCCAATTCCAAATCCAAACAATAAAACAGAAAGACCTATGTATAATGTTGGTGATGGAATGGCACTTCCCTATTCAGTTCTTCCACTGCAAAATATCAATTTAAGATCTGGGAAAGACTTACAAAAAGAATCTCCTGTTATTTTAGAAGAACAAACAGAAAAAGAGAAAACTCCAAAAAAATTAAATATAGAAAAATCTCAGTCAGAAAATCAAAATCAAAAAGGAAAAACATTAGTAACATATGAACCTCCTTTCCCAGAAAGGTTGGTCAAAGAAAAACCTTCAATTTCCTTACCTGCTTTTGATGTTTTGAATGAGTTAAAAATGCATATGTCAAAATTCCTTTACTGCAGGCTATAAAGGATATTCCAATTTTCACTAAAGCAGTTAAAGAATTATGTCTTAATAAAAGGAAGAAGGATCCATCCAAAATACATGTGGTAGGAAATCTAGCAGGACTAATGTCTAACACTATTTTCATTGAAAAGTATATGGATCCTGGGATTCCAATGGTTACAATTACTATTAATAATTTTTCAATTCCAAAGACATTGATTGATTTAGGTGCTGCCATTAATGTTATGACACTTGAGACAATGGAATACCTTCATTTGACAAACCTCAGACCAACAACAACAGTCTTGGAATTAGCTGATAGGTCTAAAATTACACCTAAAGGGGTCTTAGAAGATATCACTGTTTCTTTAGACTCCTGGGAGTACCCTGTTGATTTCATAGTCCTACGGCCAAATTCTAACCTAGGAGGTCACCCTTTGATTTTTGGCAGACCATGGCTGGAAACAGCATATGCCTTCATAGGGTGTAGGTCAGGTAGCATGCTTATCTCACATGGGATAGAGAGGAAACAAATTACACTCTACCCTTCTTCCCAAAGACCTTCTACATTAGATCAGCTGTCATGGATTAATGAGACTAAGGAACAAGAAGAAGAAGTGATTCAGCCTATCCTGAGTATCAACCAGTTCTATGACTTTCAGGAAGTAGATAATGAAGATTTGTTAGATTATTTTATTGCTGAATCTGATATTTCTGAAGAATTAAGAGACATACAATATGCTGCAGCAAATCAAGTTTTGGTTTATAATTTTCAGGAAAATTGTACAATACATTCTCTAGCATTGGCACTTCATGATATTCTCAATGTTCATTCAATCACAGATACTCAAAGTAAGACAGTTGAAATCAGTCCAGGTAAAAGTTTGAATATAAGTGCACATATTACTCCATCACAAGAAGAACAATTGATTAATTTACTGAATACACATTCACATGCATTTGCTTGGGAGTACACTGATATGCCTAGTATTCATCATGAGACATGTACTCACCATATTTACACAGATGATAAGATCAGGCCTCTTAGACAACCACAACACAGAATGAACCCTATATTAAAATAAATAGTAAAGGAAGAGCTGCAAAAGTTGTTAAAAGTAGGGTTTATCTACCCCATTTCCAACAGCCAATGGGTTTCCCCCTTGGTTGTTGTCCCTAAAAATAATGGTAAATGGCGTATATGTGTGGATTACATGGAATTAAATAAAGCAACATTAAAAGACTACTTCCCATTGCCCTTCATTGATCAGGTGTTGGATACCCTAGCTGGCAAAGAGTACTTTTCATTTTTAGATGGTTTCAGCGGGTATAATCAAATTAGTATTGCAACAGAAGACCATGACAAAACCACCTTTACATGTCCCTGGGGCACCTATGCCTATAAGGTTTTACCTTTTGGCTTATGTAACGCCCCAGCTACCTTTCAGAGGGCAGTCCTGGCCATCTTTGCAGACCTAATTCATGAGTGTGTCGAAATTTACATGGATGATTTTACTATGTATGGAAGTACATTTGAGGATTCCTTCGCCAATCTGGAGAAAATTTTAAAAAGGTGTGTTGACTCAAATATTTCCCTCAGTAATGAAAAATGTTTTATGATGATGACTGAGGGGATAGTTTTAGGACATCACATTTCTGCATCTGGTATAAAAGTAGATCCTGATAAAATTCAAATTATTGACAATTTATCTGAACCAACAACTCAAACAGATGTAAGAATCTTTTTAGGGTATGCAGGCTATTATCGTAGATTTATTGCAAATTTCAGTAAGATAGCTCTACCATTGTTTAAGTTGCTTTCCAAAGATGTGAATTTTAATTGGGATACTGATTGTCAATCTGCATTTCAGACACTAAAGGAAAAACTCTCAACTGCACCCATTTTAAGGGGACCAAATTGGGCATTACCTTTTCATATTTCTACTGATGCCTCTGCTACTGCCATAGGGGCCTCATTGGGCTAGAAAGAACATACTTTGACTTATGCAATCTATTTTATAAGTAAAAATATGACCCCTGGAGAGTTAAACTATACAGTCACTGAGAAGGAAATGTTGGCGGTGGTTCATGCTGTCAATAAGTTCCATCATTACATAACTGGTTATGAAATTTTTGTCCATACAGATCATTCGGCCTTACGATATTTAATGAACAAGTCTATCACTAATGGTCGGATTACTAGATGGTTGTTATTAATGCAGGAATTCAACATCACTGTTCTAGATCGACCGAGACGAGAAAATCAAGTAGCAAACTTCCTATCTCGTTTACACAATACTAGTGAGATTGTTCATGTTTCTGATAGTTTTCCTGATGAACACCTGTTTGTAATTTCTGTTATCACTCCTTGGTATGCTGACATTGCTAATTACTTATCATCAGGACAATTACCACCATCTCTGACATCTAAAGAAAAGAAAAAGATAATTAAACAAAGTGCTAGGCATATATGGGTTAATGGTGACCTCTTTTACACAGGATATGACCTAATTATAAGAAGATGTGTACGACATGATGAAATCTTAGATATTTTAAAGGCATGTCATGACGAACCGTGTGGTGGTCATTTTGCAGATAAAAGGACAGCATACAAGATACTCAATCTAGGGTATTATTGGCCTACTATTTTCAAAGATGCTAAGAGGTATGTTAGAAGTTGTGATACTTGTCAACGAATGGGATGGCCAATCCGGTCTGATGAAATGCCACTCCATCCCCAAATCCTCATTGAACCATTTGAAAAGTGGGCCCTTGACTTCATTGGTCCAATTAATCCACCATCACAAGGGAAGAAGTATATTTTGGTCTGTACGGACTATGTTACTAAGTGGGTAGAAGCCAAGCCTTTACTGAGAGCTACGGAGCAGACTTTGGTAAACTTTCTTTTTGAAGAGATATTTGTTAGATTTGGGGTACCTAGGGAAATTGTAACTGATCAAGGTGCCCAATTTACTTCCAAATTAGTGCAAGAGATAGCAGAAAAATACAAGATCAAGCACAGAAAGTCCACCCCTTACCATCCACAAGCCAATGGCCAAGTGGAATCTACCAACAAAACCCTAGAAGGCATCATCACCAAAACTGTTCAGATGCATAGGAAGGATTGGTCAGCAAAACTTACTGAAGCTTTATGGGCATACCGGATCACTTGGAAAAACAGTACTGGTTTTTCTCCTTACCAGCTTGTCTATGGTAAGCAAGTCCTCCTCCCTATAGAGTTTCAAATTCATACATTCAAGTTGGTAGCAGATTTAGGTATGGATCTTTCTGAGGCTTAGCAAGAAAGAATACTTCAGTTGAACCAGCTAGATGAGATAAGACAGGATGCCATAGAACACAATATTCTGATCCAACCGAAGAGAGATCAATGGCATGATAAATTTATCAAAAAGAAGCACTTTCACATCGGTGACTGGGCATTATTATTTGACTCAAAATTTAAAGATTTCAAAGCCAAATTCACTACTCATTGGCTTGGTCCATGT